>PVKM010000389.1:87707-111510 GCA_004027735.1 Carollia perspicillata
GCTCAATTCCTAAACAGAAGTATTTTTCGGTTGATGTAGAAGAAGGAGGCAATGGCTCTTGGGCTGGTGACCAACAGCATCTGCCTCAATCGTCACATACCGTATTTTGTCGTGTATAACGCGCACTCACGGTTTCACTGCTGCCCATGTATAATGCGCATCCTTAGTACTACCCATGTATAATGTGCATCTTTATTTTCCCCTCAAAACTTTGTGCAAAAGAGTGCTCATTAATAGACAGCAAAATATAGTACTTCTGTGAGGCTCCAGGTCGGTGGCATCTTTTCTGTGGGGTTGTTGATTCCTTACCCTTGATTTCTCCTAAGCCCTCTCTCTGATTCCTTTTAGGCTACTAATGGGATGCATACATGAGAATTTGAACTTCTGTTGCCCAACTATCCGTAAAACCCTATTTGCCCACTTCCCTCCGTCTTACCTGTCCCCCTGCAGACCACAGGGGCACTTGTTCCTTTAGGCTGACCTGCGCATGTTCATACGAATTGCAGATCTAAACTGTAAGCCCTGCCCTGACCTGTGGGCTCAGGGGGTCGGACGTCATCTCACAAACTGAAAGGCCGCTGGTTTGACTCCCAGTTGGGGCACAGGCCTGGGTTGCCGGCCAGGTCCCCAGTTGTGAGCGTGTAAAGGGCAACCGATGGCGGTTTCTCTTGCACGTCGATATTTCTCTCCCCTTCTTTCTCCCTCCCTTCCCCTCCCTCTAAAACTGAATAAAATTAAAATAATAAACTGTAAGCCCTAACACTCATAAAATCCTAGCTCCCCTCTATAAAAATTCCCCAAGGACATAGTTAATTTCACGTGCTTGCCAAATCTTATGTCCAAAAGCAAAAGCCGATTTACCTTTGCGGAAACTAAAGCTAAACATAGTTCTTGGCTTTGGGGGCACATACTGGTGTCCTCTGTAGCACCTCACGGAGGAGATTTGCGTCAGGAGTTCCGCTGACATTGTTCAGTGGCGTTGAACTGTCCTGGCTGAAGAGAAATGGACAGAGTGCTGCCTTCCACACCTGTGTCAGTCACAGGCAACCTCAAAGTAAAGCGACCCTGGGACACACCATGGGACCATGTATATACAGTGGTCACCCTGCCTTCAATACCTCTGAATCTCAAATTTCATTTTCTGAACATTGCCCCTAAGCCCATTATAATGTATTTCTGATCATAAAAACAAAAAGCAAGTGCACTTCACATTCAAAAGAGATGAATTCCAGTCACTTCAGAATTTGAGGCAAATACCCGAAAACAGTGGCCAACCGAATCTACGTGATGACCCTTTGGCAACGACTGGATGAGGAAAACCCACCTGTCCCATTTACCCCGGAGCTTAAGTGAGGTGCTGTGATTTAACAAGAGCAAAGTCAAGTTGTAAAGCTATGTTGTCAAAGAAAGTGCGCTTCCTACCAAAGGAAGGATTCAAGCCGGGGAGCGTGACCTTTTGTCCAGGATTTTGGAATTAGTAGAGGTTGAGCTTGAAGACTTTATTTAAGGTCTCTTTAAAAAAAGATTCTAAGATGAATCAGGAAAGACTAGTTTTACATTCTTACGATGCTTCACAAATCATCCAACAGTCATAAAACACTATATCTCATTTAAGCTTTAAACAACCCTGTCAGGTAAATTGGGTTTATTACTGTCATTTGAGCGATGAAGACATTGAGGTTCAGGTAGAGGTTAAGTGATTTTTTCCAGGGTCCCACATTTAGGAAGCGGAAGGTCTTAGGAACTTCGGGTCAGAGATAGCTCCACAGTCAGGACAAGGGTAGACATGGGCTCGTCACCGTGGCTGAGACACCCGTGTGGCTGAGCACACTGCTAGACACAGAACAGTGGCTGCCCGGGCATTTCCCTCTCTCTACGTCCCAAGGCCAGTCCATAGTAAAGCCGTGTGTCTTCAGGCCCCTCATGGACTCTTTCTTGGTCTCAGTTATGATGGATCAGAAGCTGTCCTGTCTCCCCAAAAGCGCAGTTTGTGAAGCCTCTGGTTTAAACGTGCTTGGTGTTTCAGCCCGTTCCTGGAGCATCCCTTTTTAAAGGACCACAGGCAGAGACACTCCAATGAAGGGGCTGTTAGGTGGGCCCTGGGGCCTGGGCTGAGGCGTGGGAGAAGGGGCTGTTTCTGCTCGGCAGGGTCTTTGCCGCCGGGCCCTGGGCTACTCCACCCAGTCCGAATTGTGTGAGAGCACAAAGGACAATGCCCAGCTTGCTGGGGGAAAGAATGTTGGTGGAGGGGAAAGGATGTCCCGTTTCAACTCCCCCGCAGCCCCCCGGCTCTGGCCTAGAAGGGAGGACAAATCCCCTTGTGTGAGGGCCTGGGAACTGAGCTGCTTTCTTCCACACAGTTCTTCCTATCAGATTCTGCCCTATTCTGGTAATTCAATGGAAATGAACCCACCCAGGAGTCTGGGCTGGCCCCCGAAAGGAAGGTAAACATAACAAAGAGAAAGTCATTGCCAATTTTAGAAAGCATGTGTTCACAGGAATAAACAGGAGTACAGCCGAGTGGGAAAACGGGAGTTTCACCGTGCGTTATATCTAAAAAGCAATAGTCAGGCCAGAAACGTGTTTTACATCCTTTTCATTTGAGTTGGCCAATGGGGGCAAATGAGGGGTAATAAAGTATACACAGATTGCTCCAAATATAATATCTCTAGGCTTTTAAAAAACCATTTGGTCTTGTTACTCCCAGTGCACCCAGGAGGTAGTTATATTTTCATTGAAGATTTTCCTCTCTCTGCCTAAATATCTTTGACCTCTGTGGTCAAAAGCATGAGCTTTGGGCCTGTGGGAGAAACGTTTTCTGACTCCGAGGACCAGAGGAACTGGGTGCTCAGGGAGCGGGTAAGCGACTTGCCCAGGACTACGCGGCTTGGAAATGTGAAGTCAGGCTCTACCCCAGTCTCCTGACCCCCATCAGGGGTCTTCTGGCACACCTGGATAAGACCCAGGCATGGGGAGGGGCCAGCCACCCCACTATACAGCAGGGTAATATGTTGATGCTTATTTTTGTAATCATTTTTACCCCAAGGGCCTCCTCCCATTCAAACTGCACTGAAGGCATCCACTGTCCCAGGGGAGGGGTGCTAAGGCATTAATGAAGAAGTGATGTTTTCTGTCTCCCACACCGAGGCTTTAGAGATGCAGGTCCTTAAACATCTGAGGTCTGAGGGAATTAAGGCCCAGAAACAGATTTGGAAGAATAAATGAGTTTGTAAGAGCTGGTTCTTTGCAATCCAAAAAGTGGAGAAGAGAAGCATAGGGAACAGGAGAGTCTGGATGCTAATATATCCCACTGAGGAAGGGGACAGTGCTGAGGGACGCAGGTTCAGAGAGACCTTGGACATGGGGCAAGGGTAGAGAAGGGATCTCCGGGGACCGGTGATGGAAAGCATGAGGCAGTGAGGACATCTCAGGGGCAGACAGAGTGGGCAGTGATTAGGGACCAGGGGCCCCTGCACACGACTGCTCTTCCCTGCATGCTCCATCACCACGGAAGCCCCTGGAATGTAGATACAACGCCAGGGGTGACGGAGCCGAAGTCCACTTTGAACCATATACAACCGCTGCATTTGTTGTTTAGAAATGATCCAACAGCAGCGATCTCATGTTGTAGGCTAATCTCAGACGAAACTCAGAACAGCCTGCAATGTAGTCTCTGTCACCCAGCAGAACAGGGGTTGGAAATGGAAATTAAATTTGGTCACAGTTCGACAAAGACACGTGGACTTCCTCCGCCCCTGCTTGCCGGCTGCGTGCTGTGTCCACTCCACTTAATTGCCTCGATGCCAATCAGTTCTCGAGATGCCCGGTGGTTGAGATCAGAGCGCGGGACGTCTCCAGGACCCTCTGCTCTAATTAGAATGGATTCCCCTCCACGTCCTGCCATTTCAGACTTTTCTACAGTTTCCAGTATCCAGATGGAGCATGCGTGGAAGCAGGGATAACTCATTCCTCACAATTCAACCCAGTTTAAAGCCTTGTCTATGTCACAGGATTAGAGCAGCAGTTTTCAACCATTTTCATCTCCTGGTAGACATAAATTAATTACTGAAATTCTGCGGCACACCACAAAATATATTTTTCTCTGATCTGACATTGAAAATAGGTATAATTTTGGTTTATTCACACTGGACAGCTATTGTTGTCATTATTATTTTTTTATTTGACAATCTAAAGGAAAAGAAATCAGTGCCCCTGACTAAATATTGCGTGTTTTCAAAATTCGTGAGGCACACCGGTGTGCCTTTTGCCGTACACCCGGTGAAAACCACTGACTTAGAGGAATGCAGGAGCCTACAAATCGTCACCTTTACTTTCTAAGTGGGTTGAGTTTTGTGCTAGGCAAATGAGGGTGGAGAAGCTTGGTCCCCACTGCCTGAGAAATGGTAGCAAGGACATTGCTGGTAAACTCATTAGCACTCACTCCTCTTGGCTTAGCCCCTGGGGTGGTGATACGTGATGACAAGAGTCTGGGGGTTGCTGAGGAAGTGATTGTCAGAGGGGTCAGAAGCCACTGCCCTTCCACAAGAAGCTCTGTTTAGGCATAGCACAGTGACTTGTACAGCCAGGGGGACAAGGACAATACTGCAGGGTAGTGGTTCTCAAACTGGGTGCCAAGGAACTCTGAGGTGCCTTGGTAAACATACAGGAGCACTAAGGATAGTATAGATTGTTGAGGGAAACTCATTTACCACTGTCAGACACTGAATAAAACTTCCAGCTCAAAGGGAACTCACCGTTTTAACCCTGGGTCATGACCTCATGTCTCTGTGAAGCTGGGTTTCAGATGGCTGCTATGATAAAAAAGCAAGCTCTGTGCAAACACCGATTGGATCAGGAGATGACAATGGAGGTATCCGATCTGAGTCCAAGGTGTAAGAAGTCGTGTAGTGCCCAACAGCCTACACATGCCATTATTAAGAAATTGTGGTTATTTAAACATGGAATAGAAAGGCTATCTGATCTCAATCTATAAGTATTATTTTTTCCAAATAGCTACTGGATTGTTCAATTATTTGGCCCTAATTAATAAACACATCTGAGTATTTCTTTCAACTCCTAAGTGCCAAGAAGAATGACTGAGATGCTATGGGAGCTGTGAACCAAGAAAATTTGGGAATCTCTGTCCTAGCAGGTGGGCAGACTAAAATGAACTTGGGTCCCCGGATGAATCACCCTGAACTGCTCACTACCCTGGACAGTTATGCAGAGTGAAACAAACTTCTGTGTTGTTCAAATCACTGTACTTGTGGTCTCTTCGTGACAGTAGCTTAGCCGGTTTCTTTGCTGATACCGTAGGGCTCAGTCAACACTTGTTAAGGATTAGACAGCAGTTGGTTTCCTCCACTGTTTCGGATTTTGGATTTGCTTCTGGAACAGCAGTAAAATAAGAGGTGGGCTACGGAAAAATTAAAAATAGCAACAAGGGACCATGGGAAATATATAGGAAGGAACATTAGACACTTGTTGGTTCTTTGACCTTTAAGTTGTTTGAATATAAGGTTCCTCATTGATAAAATGGAATAACTTACCCACCTTGTGTACCTATGGTGATGGTGGCTGGATAAGGTAATTACCATGAAAATATTTTGAGAAGTATTATACAAATAATAGTAGTCTCTTTATTAGTGGAACTTTTATGAAAACAGTATCTCAAGGGAGTATCTTAAAAAGGGCTCATTGGAAGGAAGAAAAATCCGAATTAATGCAGAATACACATAATCAAGTCCTTTTTTAAAAAACTTAAACTTTATTTGCTCAAAAGCAGTTCAGAAACATATTTGAACATGCCATTTAGAGGCTACATTTTAACAAATAAAGAATCATTTACCCCTTGAACATCAAATCCCAATCTGAGATTTGACTACCAATAAATTCATCGGGATCTCAAAATATTTAACCCTCTTAAGTAGTTAAGCAATGATATATGTATTTTGTTGATGCCTTTCGATAATTAGAACCCTTTTTCTCTCCCTGTCAGTGTCACTGTTAAACTCCAATCTGTCCCCTGTATGAGTCCTTATCATAGTAAATCAGTAGGATTTGCATTAATAATCATTTTGGATAGATCAATCAAATCCGAGGAACCCAGTAAAGAACAATATGAGAAGCGGCTCTGGAGTGAAGTACCCGGAGGGGACACGGGTCATTCACATCCCACCTGGCACGTGCTCCCCTCTGTAACTTTCCCTTCTTGAGGGACCTTGGGAGGTCAGAACACAGCTGAGGAATAAAACTCCGCCACTTGGGCTCAGCTTCCCCTCCAGGCTCTGAAACCCGAGGCAAGCAGTGGTCGGGGGGCCGTGTGGGCTGAGGAAGAGGTGCACCCAGGCGCGCTGCGACACCGTGCTTTTCAGAGCCCCCTTGGTTCTGGGGCCCCAGCCTGCCATCAAGTCAGGGAGACCCAGACATCCTTCCAATGACTCCCCTTTCTGTCTGAGAGAGCCAGAATCGGTTTTTAATTTTTTTTAAAACAATCTTTTTTATTAAGCAATAGCCTCATTAACAGGACGCCTTTTTCTGAACAGTTTTTTTCCCCTAAATCCACCAACACTTTTTTGAGCTAATTTACAGTGTTACTGGTGCAGAGTGTTAAACAAGAAAGAAAGCAGAATGATTTTAGGAACAGTACTCACTCCCGTCTCAGCCTAGAATTCCTGAGTTGGAGAATTAAGATGTACCTGGGAAAAGTCTGTTTTCTCTTAAAATGTAGCTTTGTTTATATCGTTGATATATTATGCCTTTGTCATATTCCTCCTCTGTGTGTGGCTGCAAAAATTATTTTAAAAAATGTTTCTGTTCCCAAAGGAGAATTCCTCTATGGAAATTTTTTTATAGCCACAATCATGCTTCTGAGAATGTTCATCTCACTTTACTAAAACATCATACAATCCGACCTCATGGGCATTCTCTGTTCTGACACACTTAGAACTCTGGGAAAGAGCACCATCCATCTTGAGAGAAAAAGCATAAAGAGAATGTTTCTTTCCTAAATATACTTACTGTTCAATTTACAGTGTGTCTGTGGTGGAGAAGGGGAAGAATGAATTTTTCTTGAAACTTTGAGAGGCTAGTTATTCAACACTGTCTATTTTAAATAAACGTTGTCATCTAAAATCATCCAGAATTTAGGTCTTTGGATGTTGCCTTTCTCAGCCTGGGAGGTAAACCCAGAGGAAATGGATGCAACACTAAAGGCCACACTTTGGTGATAGTATTTGCTTTGAAGAAGAAATGATAATTAGGGATGCAATTCTGCCTTTTTGCGTATGGCATTATTTAGCTTACCTTCTTAATGTTTGATTCAGCTTTGTCTGTGCTGATCACCACATTCATTCCGTTCCCTCAGATCATCTGTTTCTCTCCACTTCTCTGCCACTGTCTTGGTCTAGGTTGCCAGCATCTCCAGCCCATATCAACACAGCCTTTTATCTGCTTTCATTGCCTGCGTGCTCATTCGCAACCCCCATGCTCCAGTCCATTTTCAGTAGCTAGAGAAATCTAAAAACACAAATCTGGTGACTTTATCCTCTGTCAAATATCATTCAATGGCATCTCATTGTTCTTAGGATGAAAACCAACAATTTTTACAGGCTAAGAAGGCCAGCACTGTCACTTATTTTTAACATTAAAATCGTGCCTGAGCCCCACCCAGTCCACGTGGCTCAGTTGGTTGGAAAGTTGTCCTGTAAACCAAAATGTTTCAGGTTCGATTCCCAGTCAGGGTGAGTATGGGAGGCAAACAATTGATGTTTCTCTCTCTCTCCCTCTTTCCTTTCCTCTCTCTAAAATCAATAAGCATATTTTTTTTAAAAAAACCATGCCTGAAAGATGAAAGAGTTTTATAGTTTATTATTTTAAGCAAATTCACCAGAGCTAGATTTTGAAGCTCATTACTTGGACTGGCTTCATCTTTCAATAGCCCTTTATCAATAAATAATCTGTCAAATTTCATACTTTTGACAAAGGACAAAACAACCTGAAATGGGGAAGCAACAGAAATGTCTGTTTCAATGGAAAGATATTGAAGCTAAGCAAAATTGTGTAAGTTGGCAAAAATGAGAGCCAAGAAAAAAGGAAGGAAACAGCCAAGCTCCATCCATCAAGCAGGGCCTGGGGAGTACCCACATCCAAATTGGAACAGGCAGTCCTAAAAGTCGAAAAATTTGTAGGCAGCCCCTGGGCTGGATATCTCAGTAGTTAGCATGTCACCCCAATACACCAAGGTTGCAGGTCTGATCTCCAGTCAGGGCACAGACAAGAAGCAATGAATGAATGCGCAAGTAAATGGAACAACTGATCTCTCCCTCTCCCTCCCTCTCTCTCTCTCTCTGTCTCTCTTCCCCTTCCTTCCTTTCTCTCTCTCTAAAAAACATGAATAAATAAGATGTTTTACTACTTTGTAGGCAAAATGTAACTTTGACCAATAGTCACCTTTTTTTAAAGGAGAAGGGTCACGTGTGTATCAGTGGGAAATAAAAACAAAATTATGTGATTTTAGAATAAAATTGTTCAGGCTGCAATAGCCTTCTCAGTGGGCAATTGGCCATGCATCATAAAGAACGCTGGGTACCAGAGGGATATCTTTAATATCCAAAGCAAATAACAGCTCAATTAGCCTCTGACTTCAGAAGAATTGGCCTTTGGGTTGATTTCCTCCAGAGTCCAAGCCTGCCAACAAGAAAGGACTCAGGCAAAACTTGGTTTCTTTTTTTATCCCCCTAGTGGTAGGGGATGGATCAAGCGTGCAGATAGCCACTGCTTAACTTCAGGCGATGGTTCAGGAGAGCTGTAAAATGGCGTGGTTGGACTCGCAAGTTCTTCCATCTGTCCTGGGGATGCATGCTTTATGGAGTGAATGACAATGCCATTCTCTGGAGGAAAGGTTGGGAGACCGTTGCGTGTTAGGCACTTCACATGTGTCCTACTATGTTCTGTATAATCTTGTTAAAATTTCATAATATAGCTATGCTTCCTCCCATTTTACAAAGAGTGAGATGGAGTCCTAGGAAGAGAATAGACATCTGCTGTTTCCTGCATGCTCAGCATCCTTCCCTCTTTGTCTGGTGCCAGCACCCTGGTTGTCTTTGAAGGACACGCCTTCCCCAGTCTGGAAGGGTTGGCAGGAGGCTACTGCTCAGGGAATCATGCTCTCTTCCAGCCAACCCTACACTCTTCCCAAAGAATCTCAATCTCAGTAAAGTACCACATGGCTGGAAAATAGTTGGAACTCTCTCAGTCCTTTTCTAAGAACTGGGTCTTCGGTTTTCCTTCTAGTACTTCCTTCCTGGCGTAAGTCGTCCAGAGCCAGTGTGTGTTGCTTGCAGTCAGAGAGCTGTGGCTGAAACGGGAGAGTCCGTAGCAAGTGCTCATCCCCACTGCTAGTCCCCTTATTCTTTCTGCCTTCTCTCCTGCGGCCTGTGGTTATGGTGGTTAGGCGCTGGTGCTGCATGCATGCAGGGCCTGGCCCTCTTTTCCACACAAAGATGGGAAGGAGGTGAGGCATACTGGGCTCCCGGGGCACAGCAGCCCTGGCCCAGAGCTCGGAGTTTGTGCTTCTCAGTAAAACTGCACACCACGCCAGCTGAGCTCCCGTCTCAGTGTGATTTGAAGGTGAACAAATGATCTGGTAGTTCTCTGAATTGCTCCCGTGTCTGAAATTTCACCATGAGAATCACTAGCTGTGTGACTGTCTCTCAAAGTCCTTGTCCAGTAGCCTGAAGCTAGGGGTTTAACTCTTACATGATAGTAGGGGTCTGTTTAGTATCTGTTAATTGTGTAACGCTTGTATCATTCTTTTTAATGAAATGTTATTCATCAAATTAACATATATACATTTGGGAATTAATAGTATAACCCTGTGGGATACATATTAAGAGACTTGAGCCCGTGGACGATAAGACACGCAGATGGATTTAAGGATCTCTTTGTAAATCACTGCGTGCCCCCTACCAAAAAAAAAGCCATGTAGCCCACAGGTGGGGAACCACTGCATTCATCTGAGTAGTATTTGTTGTGACATCCGGACTCATTTCTCAGGGAGCACAGGCCATGGAGAGTTGCGCCCACGTGGAAAGTTGTGCTGGCATCTCCCTGCCGCAGAGACCCACTGAGGATGGCCCCCGGGGGCTGGGATGTGGGTCCCGCAGGCTGCTTTGAGAGGTGACGGTCTTGAGGGATGGCTGTAAATTTTGCTGCTCTATGGTTTGTTGGGGCTGTTTTGTTTTGTTTTCTTTTGTTTTGTTTTTGAGCCAACTCTTCCTGAGAATGAGTGGTGGAAAAGTAGTAAGTACTGATTTGGGGAACACTCAGTGTATACGAGATAAACACTACTTGTAAATCTTCCCTTCTTCCTGTACAAGGTTCCTGGCCAAAGCATTCTAATTCGGTCACATCTGCTTTTATATGTGGACAAAAAGCCGATCGAGCACTTATCTTTTGGAAGTCTTATTTTTTTCTTGTCTTTTGTGATAGGAAAGTTTTTTTAACCTTTTTTTTTAAGTTTCTTGTTGTCCCTGAAGATTTCTTAGCAAAGGAATGGCCTTTGTTTCTAATGTTGTGATCCTTGGCTCTCCCCTTTCTCCCTTAATTATCATTAAGGTCTGTTGCTGAAGGTAAATAAAAATGATGTCAGCATCATAAAAAAGTGTCATAATGGATAAGTCAAAACACACCATACTCACCTTTTCTTGGCCTTGAGTCAGCATCGATGTTCATGCCACTTTCCAAAAGGCAGAGTAGGGTCTGCCCTGTACGTGCTGTTAGACCTTGGGCAGGTCAGCCCCTTGCCCTAGGCCTTGGTTTGCTAATCTGGAAAATGGGGCTGTGGGGGTGAACAGGAATGACTGTTGGAAGGAAAAGTCTCTGCAGACAGCCAGGCACATGGTAAGTCCACCACAAAGGGTAGCCCTTTGTCACTTTCTCTATTCGAAAGGCTATCAGGCTTAGCTGGAGATTTTTATTAAGGCTTCAAGTGGATGACATGTTTAGCTTTTGCTATAATAAAAAATTAGTGCTTAACAAGATTATTCAGAGTATCTTTATTCATGAATAAATGAATAAATTCCCAACTGGAAACGGCCCAGTCCATCCACAAAAGAGCAGACAAACCGGCCTATTCATGCCAAGGCATACTGCTCGGCAAACAAAAGGACGGAGCAACTTATCTACATAGCAACAGGGATGACTCTCAAAACCACTAAGCAGAGTGAAAAGAAGCCAGCACAAAAGAGGCCGTAATTTATTATTTCACATAGTTGTGGCAAAATTAATCTATGGTAGGAAAGAAAAACAGAACAGTGGTTGCTTCTGGAAAGTGAGGGCAGGGAGTGACTGAGACGGGATTTGAGGGAGCTTTCTGGAGCGAGGTGATGCTCTGTATTTGGATAGGGGTTTGGAATACCTTTGTCAGAATTCATGTAACGGCACACTCAAGGTTTGTGCATTTTCGCTGAATGTGAATGCTACCTCAAAAGGAAAACAGACAGGCGCAAACAAACATCGGATGCTAGTTAATAATATATGTGCCAAATATTTAAGAGAAAAATGTACTTGTCTGCTACTTGGCAGTGCATCAAAAAATAGGATGGGTGGATGGATGGATGGACCAACGGATGGGAGGACTTATGGCTAGATATGTGATAAAGCAAATACAGCAAATGGTTGAATGTAGAATTTGGGTGGAGAATATATGGGCATTCACCACACAAAACTTTCAGCTTCTTACTGGATTGAACATTTTCATAATGAAATGTTGGAAAACCAATTAGCATTCAAGTAGGAAAAATAACTTCAGACCCTGTGTAGTGCTTTTATTCACTCAAAGAAAGAACTTTGACCAGATTCCCACTATATGCCAGACTCCCCACCCCTATCCCTCATACCTGAGACTGCCTGACCAGCAGCCCCCTCATCCCCGAAACTCTCTGTGCTGCCCCACTGCCTTTCTCCTCCTCTCTCTCCACTGGCTCAGCCCATCTTTCAAGTGTCTGTTCTATTTCTTCTACCTCCGAACAGCCCTCTGAACCTGCTCCTGCCTGAGGAGCTCTGCCTCCCTTTTCAAGGTCTAGTCACTGATCTTGACCAAGTTGAGGAGGACCAGGCCAGGGCATAGAGTGGGAGGCCAAGATGTGGACAAATCTGGGTATAAGTCATGGCCCATGCTGTTCCCTCTGCCCCAAATACTCTTCCCTTCCCTCTTCACCCAGTTAATGTCTATTCTTTCTGATCTCAGATCAGCCTCAAGGTTCAGGGACACGTTCTCTGAGCTTCCTAATGAAATCCCAACCCCCCTATCTTCAGTCGTCACTGTTCTGACGTCTGCCACCTGGGACCATTGCCCACAGTAGTCCTTTGACATCTGCTGGTGGGATTCTTTCCTCGGGTCTGTGTCTCCCCCAGACTATGGGGTCCAGGAGGCAGGGGCTCAGTTTGGCTCACCACAGTTTCTCCAGTCCCTAGCAGAGTAGCTGGCTTAGAATAAACACTACTTAACGTTCACCGAAAGGAGGAGGAAGAAGGAGCGTGTGGTGGCTAGGAGAACGCACCCAGCTCATCTCCACGCTCAGGGAGCATAAGTGGCCAAGGGCCCCTTCCCTGTGCTCTGAGGTCCAGCTTCACATTGGCATGCAGGTCACACCAGTGACAAAACACAGAGGACACTAAGCCAGTCCTGTTCCTGGGAGACACGGGACCCCTTACATGGCTAACTTTGTCTCTCGGGCTCCTTAACAGAATTGGCAGAAGCTTCTTTAGGCCACACAGCAATCTAGAATGCTTGTACCCCGACTTCCTTCCCTCTTTCTTCCACTTGGGCCAGACTTGCATCACCACACGACCATTATCCAAGTCTTTCCTCTTTCCTTTCCCATTTTCTCTAGCAGGGCATTTCCTCTAGTACAACCCTTGCATGTTGCACCTCATCTTGGCATCTGCTTCTCAGAAGATCCAAACTCACATAGAGAGAGGGGATGAATACATGAGTAAGCAAGCCAGAACCGTCTTGGCCCGGAGGGACACCCTGGCTGCCCAGTGCTGCCCGTGGTTGCTGAATTATGCTGCTCCTGAGCTGTATGTATTGTTATCATACTTTCATTACTTCAATGTCTCACCTCCATGATTCGCTCCCTGAAGGATGAAGAAATGACCAATGTGTTTTGTGTAGTTTTCTCCTATCTTTCCTGAACAAGAAAGCAGCACATATAATACCTTGCACACAAACGAAGCAAAGTCCTGGGCATTCAACAAGTAGCAACACAAACTATGAAGAGCAACGTTTTTCAGACTCGGTGGTGACCCATTACTGTGTCAGCTGAGTGTGTCTCAACCACCACTAAAAAAAAGGAACCTGAATCAAACGGAACAGGTATCAGGACATGTGACAGAAAGAAGGCATCATTAGCCTATATTCTGGAAAACACTGAATGTTTCCTGAATGTTTTATTTCAGTTTTGTACAGATAGGTGTGTCCATACCAGGTCATGGAGTGGAGTGTATTTCTTATGGTGAGTCATGGTCCGAATGTTTGGAAAACTCTGATCTACTGGAACCATCTAGTGAAGCATTTCTCCAGGACACATCTGTCAACCAAAGTGTTTCTTTCAAAAGGGATTTACTAGTCAAGTTGGTAGAACAACTCTGAGCAAGTGATGGAGACAAAATCTCCTCAGTGCACGACAGCCTGCTTGGAGATACACAGGAGTGAAGTATATTTAAGGCTTTCTCTGTGTCATTAAGTCTATTGAATGCAGATTTTTCAAACATGTCTGAGTACTGAATGCCTCCTCCCTCTTTTATGCTCGATCACCCCAGAGCCTCTATGATTCTCCCCAGACAGACGCTGACCCGACTCATTCTTCCCAACCTTGCCCCTGCCCAGCCAGTGGACTCCCACTGCACTGTCCCTGTTGGGGTGGGCCTCCCCACCTGGGTGTCTGAAGCTCTCACTCAGACAGAGACTTTGCATGTACCCTTTTCATATACTCGGAGACCTACGCTGTGGGATTACGGATGTCAAATGGCTTTTTCTTATGCCTCCAAAACCTGCAGGACGCACTTGCACTCTCGTTCCTGGCTTTTCCATGCCAAGTGCATTGCTCCCGGCTCTTCTATGCCAAGTACATTCATTTGCAAGACAGCAGGCAGTCACCTGAATAACTCCTGGGCCATGAGGAGAAGGAAGTTAAGTGGCCCACACGGAGACTGGGCATATGACCTGGGCCTCATTCATCATGCTGAGCGATATGGAGTTAAATACTCAGAATGCTCTGCATCAAATGAAAAGCGGCCCTATCAGCTCAACAGAAACCTGCTCCTCTCCTGTAATTTACAAGGCGATTAGTCTGACTTAGAGAACAATATGGCGGTCAGGAAGTCTTGGTTCTAGAATGTGTCCTGGCTGTGGGACTTTGGCAAGTCCCTGGGCCTTAAGGGTAAAATCAGTGTAACTCTAAATGATCAAATCAACGTAGAACAGTTGAGGTACAAGGGGCCTCAGAAGGTTTAGTTCATGTCTTTCGTTGAACAGATAAAGAAACTGAAGCCCTGAGAGCCCAAGGAACTTTTACTAGCTCACGTAGCACTGAAGTAGGCTCAGCACAGGTGGGAACTCCCATGTCTGGCTCCTATTTCATTCAGCCCACTTTTATCCGACAAGGCGGTCACCCTGGGAATCCTTGTACAGTGCTGTTTTCCAGAATATAAGGTAATTATAGTAGAGAGGCAAACAGCATACACAGCTCATCTTAGAGGTTTTTAAATGGCCTCTAAAAAAAAAGACAGGAAACAATTACAGAAATTGTAATTGTTCAACAGCAGCATTTGCATACTCTGGTATTTCTAAGTGCTTCAAAAATCTTATTACCGCCATATAAGTACATGAAGCATTTCTCCCATCTCCCCTTGGCAAAGTTTCCCCTTAATTCCAAGTAAATGGCATTTGCATTATTGAGTGTGTATTTAACCTTTCAATGTATCAAGACTCCCAGGTACAGTGGTTAGAAATCCAACTAAACCAGTTTGAACAAAAAGGGGAATTCAGGACTCATGTAAGTGGGAGTCCACTCACCATCGGATTCACAGACTTAAGACCGTAGTTTGGTTTCACATCCTCTGCAAACTCTGCGCCTCTCTGTGTGGTTGTGGCTTCATTTTCTCCTTCTAGAGATATGCTTTCTCCAGTTGGTTTGGAGGATGTTTTCCAGCAGCCCACTCCCAGCTCTACCTCCAAAAATAAGACTCTTTTTTCCTCTAACTCTAAGAAAATCCTAGTAAATAACCCTAATTGGCCTAGTTAGGGTCACTTGGCCACTTCAGACTAATCAATGGGACCAGGCGATTAAATTGCTATGAATGGCTGGGCCTAAGTCATGTGCCTACATCTATGGCCAGGACCTTCATCTCCCGTGATCGACTTCCCATTAGAATCTGAGGATTAAGTCTGGAGAGAAGCACTCCCCAAATGAAGATACAAAGCCAAATGTTAGTTGACTTGGAAAGCTGAGATTATGCATAAGAGACAAGTAATCTGTCTAAGTTCTAGAAATGATGTATTGTCTGGGAAAAATATTTACTTGTTCACACTGCATTCACAGGTATGTATTTGCAAAAATAATGCAAAACCATGGGTCTGGAACTCCTACTCTCCACATTGAAACTATAGCTAACTTTCAGCTGGAGGTGTCCAAGTTATATTATTCTGACTAATAAAACATAAATATGTGTTTACTCTGTGGTTCTTGGGAAAGCATATACATTCCAGGTATAGGTACTATTCCTTCCCTCTTCCTTCTTTTGATGGAAGATGGATGTGATATCTGGAGTTGTAGCAGCTATCTTGCAACCATGAGGGACAGCCCAAAAGAGTCATGAGTTGCAAACTAGGACCAGCAGCCATTGCCTTGAGACTTTTTGGTATGTAAGAAAAACAACCCCTCTATTTGTTTAAATCACTAAGTCAAATTGTCTGATACTTGCAGCCAAAATATTCCTGGTATAATGGGTAAATCAGATTCATATGTCGCCATAAGTAAAATCTTAAAAATTTATGGAATCTGTTATAAGTCTATGTCTCTGTTTTACTCTTAGATATTTTAGTTATTCATCGTTTCAAACTTTGGAGGAAGATGAAGAAAACACACTTCTTTTACCCAGAGAAAGCTTACAATTAATAGAGCTTAAAATTTAGGCCAATGATTAACAAAGAATTCCTTCTCATGTTAATTCCCCAATGCTGTAATTAAGCCCATTTGCTTTTTATTTCATCCTCCGTAGAGCTCAAGAATGGCTAGTTACCATCTTTTTTAATAGGGAAGATGATGTAATTAAAATACTCTTCCATCTCTGTGTGTGTGTGTGTGAGAGAGAGAGAGACAGAGACAGAGACAGAGAGAGACAGAGAGTTTGTTTTCTCTGGTTAATTAACATGAATTTCTTTGAATTTATTCATAAATGTTTTTTTTTTCTAGCCTCTAGTCTTTATGTGAGATTTGATCAAACAAAATGTATAGTTAGAGAGTTTAAAATCTTGTGTGGTCATAAAGCTCTCTGGCCTAGCTGGGGAATAAAATGGTGACAATTTTTTGGCCCCTTGATTCCAAATTCCTCCAGAGCTGGAGCCACACAGCCTTTCCGGGGTGATCAAGTCTTCGTGTGTGTGACACTGGCTTCAAATTCTGGAATCAAGATTGTCCCTGAGCAGAGGAATCAGGTGCAACCTAGGCTCAGGGACTCCTGACTCAGAAGAGAGTCTCGACCATGATCCCTTTAAGCCGTGCTACCCTAGTTCACCTAACTCCCTGCATGGTCTTCAATTTCCCTTGCTAGCAGCATTTTCCCCGTCTTGTTTTGTCCCTCTTCTTCTGGTCACTGCTCTAGTTTTCCTGCCCCTCTTTTACTCTCAATCCTTGTGGCTGTCGTGGAACTGATTCCTTCTTTAGCCTCAAGTTGAACATGTGACTTGCGCCTGCCCAATCAGAGCATCCCATCACCCTGGCAACAGCAATTGGCTCAGAGATGGCCACGTGACCAAGTTAGGTGATTCAAAATCGAAGACACTCAGTGATGGGACTTTTGTAAGAATGACTGGGAAAGCAAAGTCCTTTCCCCACAGAGGTTACTGAAAGAAGAGGATATGAGGCTGGCATTTCTGGCAGCCATCCTGCCACCAGAAGGGACAAGCCTCTGAAGAACAGGGCCCACAAAAAGGCAGGAAGAGCTAATAGAAAAAGCCAGATCTTGAAGATACTGTTTGAGCTCTGGATCCAGCCTGGATCATTACTTTCCATTGACTTTCTTATTTCATGATCCAATACATTTCATTTTTTGCTTAAGCCAATTTAAGTGAATTTCTTGCCCTAAACCCTAGTGGCTTCTGCCTGAGTCCCCGAATTCTGTTAGGATTAGACACCTTGTATGTGCCATGAATGTACCTCCCATCCAACCTTTCAACATCTTCCTTCCTAAGGACTGACCTACTGGACTTTCCTGAAAACTCAGGCCTTAACCTGCTTGTCCCTTACAGAAATTAACAGAGGCCTTTGTGTCCTACCCAGATCCTTGTGGCTTTCTCACTGGTTGCTACTTATGGTTCACATGGCAACCCTGCCCTGAGAAATGCCCTTGGGAGATGGGAGGTGCCTCTTTGTGAGATGCCTGGGAGATACAACCCCTCAGTTGTAACTGAGGCTAGACTCCACTTGAAACCATATCCTTGATGAGCTTCTCTTCCTTCCTTATTCTTTAAAAAATAATTTTCACAAGAATGCCTATTTCAAGCTCTGCATCTAGGGAACCTGACCTATGGCAAATTTCACTTTCCAAAGATGGCAGCCATGATGTCTGTCAATCTACACGCCCTTCTTACAATGTGACTTCCCTCCCATTGAGTCTGGTGGATGTGTGAGTAAGAAAGAGTACGGCGAAAGTGACACCATGTGACCCTGAGTCTAGGTCATTAAAGGCAGGGGAATTTCTGCCTTGTTCACGGGAACTTGTTCTAGAAAACTTCAGCCTTTGTGTGTGTGTGAGCACTCCCATTAGCCCATGAAGAGAGACTACTTGGAGAAGGGAGGGGGGCACAGGGGTGGGTGGGTGGGGAGAAAGGAAGATGGAGGGGGGGAGGGAGGGAGAGGGGAGGGAGGAGGGAGAGAGAAGGTGAGTTCCTGGTGAGTCCGGCTCCTCCAGCCTCCTCGGTCCAGCTTTAGCCACCATTTAACCATAGCCCCATGAGAGACCCTGAGTCCAAACCACCAGCCAAGCCTTCCTGAATTCCTGATGCACAAAACCCATAAGAGATTTTAAAAACGGTTGTCATGATTATTTTAAGCCAATACATTTTGGAGTGATTTGTTGCCCGGTGATAAAATCTGGACCACGACCTAAGACATCAATCTTTAGCCTTTATCCAAATGTGCACGATGGCCTGCTCTTCCCTCAGCCTGCTTGGCAGCCCTCGCACGCAGTGTCTGCTGGTAGCCCTGCTGGCAAACACACTTGGAAAGGCTGCGGCTTTCCAGGTTTCCGCCATCTGGAAACGGGGCGACACTGGCATTTGTGGGTGATCATCGGCATTCCACCAACACCCAGGAGGGCTTATGCATCAGGAATTGATGGCACTCTACTTGCTGTGTGGTCAGACAGATGAGCCACGGGCTGTATTTTCCCTCCTGAACACATTTTACTTGTAATATTAATAATGCTTTCTGGGAAATTCCCAGATGTTAGGCTTTAAAAATCTTGAAGCAGCTGTTAATCGTGTCTTGGTTTTGTTTAAATAAAAATGTTAACGAAAGTTTTTTCTGAGTGTCATAATGAGAACCAAAAATAGGAACTTGAAGGTGAGGTTAGTTCACGGTTCTCAAAAGTGGCAGGGGTATGATTTGTCATTGTTCCCTGTGGCCCAAAGGGCTCTCTCTCCAAATCATCTGAGGATGAATGAGGGTTAATGTGCAAGTCCACTAAGTGTGTGTGCGCACGTGTGTGTGACTGTGTTTTTAAAGGGCTTAGAGGTATTTTTCTTGCTTATTTCAACCAATATGTTTAAAGCATGAAAATTAGTATCTAAAAACAGTGCTTTATTAAAACACTGTATAGTCACAAAATGGGTGTCCACCCAGACAAAACACCACCTGAAATCTTTGGCTTACTTTTGTCTTGTTGTAGGGACTACTAGGAAAGGCAGGAAAAAGATGGAGGGATTTTTGCTTCAGGTTATTGACTTTACACTTAAAACAATCTGTATGCTACCAGGGTTTTCAAGGTTTACCTCCACTACCCATTTGCCTATGTATCTCAGGAGCCCAGCAGTGTGAGGTGGGGGGAGGCGGGCGAAATCAAGCTGGTGAGAGGGTCCTGCTGGAACAAACTGTTACTGATCCTTTCCCTACTTTCCTTTGTTTCTCACTGTTCTGGTTAGCTACTGCTGAATAACAAGTGACCCCCAAACGCAGAGGCTTAAAACCACCACCATTGTGTTTTTCCACAGTTTTTGTGGGTCAGGATTTTGGGAAGGCTAGGCTGGGTGTTTCTGGCTTGGTTACTGGAGGCAGTTTCAGTCGGTGGGGGGCTGGTGTGGCCTGAGGCCAGCTGGACATCCTTTTCTCTTCTCCTGTGCTATCGGGTCCTCTCTGTGTGGGTTAGTTTGGGCTTCCTCAAAACACGGCGGCCTCACAGCGGCTGGGCTGCTTGCACAGTAGCTGAAGGTTTCGTGAGGGAATTCCAGCTCTCTGAGTGGATGCTGCATTGCCTTCTGGCTACTGAAGTCACGCGGCGTTATTTAAGGCGCATCCTATTAATTCCAAATGTGTCATAAACTGCTCCGACTAAGGAGAGAGAAACTGGACTCACCTTTTGAATGGGAGAATGTCAAGGCCATGGAAGGGCGCGTGGGGCAGGAGACGGGGTTGCAGGCCAGGCTGGGAAATACAGTTAGCCACAGTGCTCACGTTGGGTTTCTTCCGCGTTCCCATAGATTCTGTGAACTACCCGAAAGCCTTTGAACAATATTCTTTACACCTTAAGGTGATCAGTGTGCACCCCTCAGATATGCGGTAAGAACCCTGGCAGGCACACTCTTGAAGTTTACTTGTAAAGTCGGTGTAGGGAAAAGACAAAAGGAGAGGTGGCTTGGGAACCAGTTCCCCTCTGTAAGATAATGAGATCACATAATGACTTTGAGAAGAAAGGAAAGGCGAGAATAAGATTTTGCTTGGTTATCTCTTGACCCCTGAGGTCCTGTCCTGCATGACTTAACTAGCTGTCTTTTCAAGAACTAATAACACTTGTAAAATATTGATAATTCCTTAATAACAGCATTAGCAAAGATGCTCGATACTAATGCCCGGAGAAGAAGGCAGATGTTTGAGTCTGGCCTATTGCCATCCCAGCTGTTGCGTAGCCGAGGATGGGTGCCAAAACCAGAATTTAGGCCAGTTAAAAGCCTCTCGTGCTTTCCCCTGACTGTCCGGGCTGTCAGTCTGTGCGTTGATACTGGGGCCTGAAAACTGCAGGGCTGAGAGAAATGGCCTCGGTGGGGACTGGTGGGGAGTCTATTCCAAAATCTCCATTTCAGCGCAGACGAGAGAGGACTGACGCTGAGAAGGAGAAATGTGGGCCTGCAGCCACCGACATTTAAACCCTCTAAATGCATTTCAAAACGGGATGGGGGGAACAAAACGAGCCAGGAAGAAAGAAAGAGCAAGCTTTGCAAGGAACATAATTAACCCGACATACAAGTATTAGCTCCTGGCATGAATGGTGCTATGGTCTGAATGTTTGCATCCCCCCCAAATTCATATACTGAAATCCTAAACCCCAAAACAATGGTATTAGGAGTTGGAGCATCTGGGGAGAGATTAAGTCAGGCAGGTAGAGCCCTCATAAATGAGATTAGTGCCCTTAAAAAAGAAAGGCTCCGAGAGCCCTGGTTGGTGTGGCTCCGTGGATTGAGAGCTGGCCTGTGAGCTGAAAGGTCGCCAGTTTGATTTCTGGTCAGGGCACAGGCCTAGGTTTCGGGCCAGGTCCCCGGTGGGCGGGGGTGGGGGCAGGTGAGAGAGGCAACCACACATGGATGTTTCTCATCCTCTCTTTAGGGGGAAGAAAAAGGTCCTCGAGAGATCCCTTGACCTTTGTACTGTGTGAGGTTATACCAGAGAGACGGTCATCTGGGAAGTGAGCCCTGGTCAGGGTAGGGAGGTGGCATGATCAGGGACTTCTCAGACTTCAGAACTGTAAGACATAAATGTTCATTGTTTATAAGCCACCCAACCTATGGTATTTAATGATAGCGGCCTGAATGGACTAAGACCAACGGTATTCACCTATTTATTCATTTATTCATCCCTTGATTTTATTCATTCATTCCTTGAATTACTTTAGAAGCCAGGGCATTTGGGGGAATAGAGAAATGACTGGATCAGAACCCTCATGTAGTCAGGGAAGTAGGATTAAATGACTACACATCAGGCAATGCAGTTAAATCTCAGTTAACAAAACCTCTTGGAGAGAAGGTCCTTTAGGTAAAAATCATATTTGGAAAGATTTTTTAAAAAGCAGGTATCTTGAGAAGTTATTCATGCTGTAGAGCTGAACCATATACATGCTAACAGTTAAGAGGGAAATAACTCTTAGCTGTTAAGAGTTTCTTCCTATACAGCATGGAGAGGGGTGGGAGAAGGCCCTTATGTTTGTTTGCTAGTCATCTAAGTCCACCATCAACTGACTGATATTCGCCCCTCACATCACACACACTTATCATGCCAGCACAGGAGGTACTCGATGTGCCAAGAATACAACTTAACTCAGGTTTCCACACATTTCAAAGGGGAATGAAGTGTCAGAAATTTACTCCCAGTCAATTTCAGGGTTGGCTCCCGCTCCCCTAGAGCTGTGCCTGTTTGTGGGGGCTCATATTGTGGCAAAGCTTTCCTGCTTTTTACTGACTTCAGGGAGTTGTTTTGTTTCAGGGTTTTGCCTTGAGTTTATCTGTAGGAGAGGTGGTTCAATAGGAGCTGCTTGACCGTGCCCGAGTGGAATTCACCACCCTTCCTTTTGAATAAACTGTAGGGGCAAGATATTGGGTTTCTCTTTCTCAAGAGACTTCCAGTGTCTCTCATTCCTACTTTTTAAAAAAATATATTTTATTTATTTAATTTTAAAGAGAGAGGAAGGGAGGGAGAGAGGGAGAGAAACATTGATTGGTTGCCTCCTGCATGCCCCCAACTGGGGAGCTGTCCTGAAACCTGGGCATGTGCCCTGACCAGGAATCAAACCAGTGACCTTTCCGTTCAGAGACTGATGCTCAATCCACTGAGCCAAGCTAGCCAGGGCTCACTCCTACTTCTCCTCACACTTTTCTCCCTCCCTGCAGTCTGGGGTTATATTACACATCCTGAAAAACTGGGGAGATTTTTCCTGCTTCTTTATTTTTTCTACATTCTGAGTCCCCTTTGACATTTGAAGCCCCGAAGTCTAAGCTTTTGAGATCTCCAAGACTTTTCTTTGTCCTTCTGCTGGAACCACCATTCCCTGAGCTATGGATGTCAAATGGCTTAGTTGGGTCACTCATCAAATACAGGGGGAGGAATAACAGGAAATATCGGAATTGGAAAGAGCATCAACTAATATTTCAAAAATATATACCTCCATGTTAGACAACATGTTTTGTGATTATTTGGCCGTGGTTTAGTATGAGAGTCACTAAGTGGATCTGATAGTTAAATCAATAGTTGCAGGTATTTTTGCCTTCTTATTTCATTCATTTATTCATTCAAGCATGCTTTACTCATTAAAAATACATTTAGAGAATGCCTTTTATTTGTCAGGCCCTGCGCAAGGTACTAATTATGAAATGAAAAGTGGTACTTGTTAAAGAAATTTCAGGTATCAGCAAACATTAAGGTGGGAGACACAAGGCATCTTAGAATTAAACCCTACCTACTACTTTCTTTTGAGCAAATGTGAAGCGATACTGGTTATCATTATTTGCAAGCGCCTTGAGAGAGTGAAGAAAGCAGAAAATCTGGAGTCAAAAAGCTGACGTTTAAGTCCTGCTTCACCGTTTACTAACTGCGACCCCTTGAGCAAAGCTCGTCATCTATTTGAGCCCTCGTTTCATTTTCGATCAGCAAGTGTTGAAAGTTGCCGGAATGAAAGGTTTCTGAGATAGGAAAACTGCATGTTCCTTCCCTGCTGTATCACCATTTCTCGCACAGTGCTGGGACATAGCAGGCTTTCAGAAAATACTTTAAAATTAAATGAGCGAGTAAATAATAGCTCTTATTACTTTTGTGGTCACAGACTTTTCTAACTGGACATCTTGAGAATTGTGAGGGTTCCAGGTTAAAGTGGGAAATGCTCCTGTAATTGGATGTTTGCTTTGTTCTTCCTGCTCCCAGCTATGCTCATGATGCCTTCCGGAAGGTCTGATGGACTTTATTAGATGCTATCAACCAGGATAGGCTAGGTGATGCTGCAGAAACAACTTGCAGTCGCAGTGGTTAGCAAACAAGTCACTTCTTGTTCGTGTTCCATCGTCCTCACAGGTTAGATGGAGGGCTCAGCTTCTCACGGCCATTCATGGGCCTAGACTGATGAGTAGCACCACGTGTGATGTTGCCAGTGACCTTGCCAGAGGGAAGAGAGGGCTCTGGAGAGTCTCATCCTATCAATTAAGTAATTGTTGTGAAATTCATCCCCAGCACTTCCGCTCAAAAGTCATTGGCCAGAGCTAGTCACATAGCCTCTTCCAACCACAAGGAGCCAAGGAGAGCAATGCTACCCTCAGACCATA
>PVKM010000390.1:0-111090 GCA_004027735.1 Carollia perspicillata
TAGTGGAACATGTATTTTATTTAATAAATGATTGAAGAAACAAATGTATAAAAAACAAAGGCATGCTGTAAGGGAATAACAAGATTCTGAATTTCAAACTGGAGATCTAGAAAAATTCAAATATCATCAAAATCCTTTAGGGGTGAGTCATGGATTTAGGGTTTGTGGTTCAATAAGGTTGAAAATGCGTGACTTAAATTCATTAGGAAACATACATATAAGAACTGTTTTATTGGTTGTGTTTCAGTGTTCTTCATGTCACTGCCTCTCTCCATGGGACAAAGAAAGCCTCATTTTGGCTCCACCTGAGTAGATCCTCCAGGATCAGTATAGATTATTAGGTAGTTACTTAAGATGACTTTTTCATTGTGTTGAATTTGCTGTTGGTCTTCAACCTTCTGCTCGAAGCTTTGGACATTGGACTTAGACTATTTCACAGTTTTGAGATTAGGATAAAAAATATAAAACCTAGAATAAACATTTCCCCCCACCTTGAAGAGGTGGCATCTTTGAGAAAGGGTAAGCATAGGCAGTCTCACAACATGGCAATGCTGCTCCAGAATAGTAAAAATATTCATCTTTTGGTGCCATACTATTCCATTAAGAATATATTCAAGGAATTTCTAATCACTTCTGGGAAACATTAACTCTCCGATATTACAGAATACTTAAAAGTTCCAAGTACTATATCTGGAAAATAAAATTGTTTTTGAGTGGTAGCTGCAGAGCAAAAAAGATACAGCCAGAACACATTGAGGTGTTAATGGAATAGTTTATAAATAGAATACAGATGGGAAAAAAGATTTGAATTACAGGAAAATATAACAAAAAAGTGAGATATGGATTGACGTCTGGGGATTCAAGAACACTTCAAAAAGGTTTTCCATAATTTATGTTCTCCAGCTACACAGCAATAATAGTTGCCACACAAGCCCTGGCTGCCGTGGCTCAGTGAATTGAGTGCCGGCCTGCAAAGCAAGAGGTTGCTGGTTTGATTCCCAGTCAGGGCACATGCCTGGGTTGCAGGCCAGGTCCCCAGTTGGGGGTGCATGAGAGGCAACCACACATTGATGTTTCTCTTCCTCTCTTTCTCCCACCCTTCCCCTCTAAAAAGAAATAAATAAAATCCTTTAAAAAATAGTTGCCACACAAAGAAAATGCATTTAAATAAAGCTTTATCTTTAAACTGCATCACAAAATACATTTTCATATAAACTTAAAATATGAGAAAAAGTTGGCATGGGCAAGCCATTTAAGAGTCTAATAATCGCTCTTGGAATCATCAGTATGGAGAAAACCTTATGCAGAGGAAAGAAGACAAGGAGGAGAGACCTATTCTTTTCCCACAGTAGTCACTTGTGCACTTTCTAAAAGTTTGTTTATTTGATGTTACTGTTAATCTCTTTACCATGCTGGTTGAAGAACTCTGACTTTAATGGATTAGGATATGTCACAGATCATAATGTACATATACAAGAAATAGACTCTAGATCATTGTGTTTACCACTTTTAAGCTTATTCTTTTTGGCAATTCTGTCTCCTGAGAGTCAGATATAAAGCAATAGCAATGGTTAAACATGCTGTATTCCATTGGATTGGTAAATATTTACTGTATGATTGAGTCAGCAATGAATTTATCTCATAGTGACTGCATAAAACCTACAGAAGTCATCAGAATTGCCTGAAAATATAATGCAAGTAGTAGAGAATAATTTCCATTTATAAATTTATCTTCTTTGTGGTAATGTCCATGAGAAGGTTCTAATATTAGAGAAATAGATTTTTTTTCAGGTCACAATTGCATTTCCATAGTTACAGCTCTTTGTTGGTCCTTGCAGCTTTGTGTGGTCATTACTGCCTGTATGTCAGAGATAATGTGTTTTTAGTTTTTAAATGTTGGTGAATTATGCATATTTTGAATCTCCTGACAACGATAAAATGTCAGTATGTGTACGTAATGACTGTGGTGAAAGATATGTGGTATTTACAAGCTAACAAATGGGCAGTATTCACAAACGGAACAAAGGAGGTGGCCCTATTCATTCAATTTGGTAATAGTTGCTCCCCAGATATTAGTTTAAGTATAATATTTAGCTGTAATTTGTACATTTAAAACAGTTATAGAAGCAGCCAATTATCTGAGTCAAGGAAGAAACTACGAAAGCTAAATTAGAAATAGTGCCTATTTTGATCCATTTACTGCCAAGAGTGTACCTTGATGGAGAAGCCCAAAGCGCTGGGACTTGGATTGACCATTGCAAATAGGAGATGACAGGCAAGATGAGAGATGATGAGAAGACTTTGGCAGTGGTGGAAATTGTGTCAATAGTACTCAGGAAAGCTGACACACTGACACAAGTAACAGGAAAAGACTACTCGGTCTTCCTCCCACGTTCATGCAAATAGATATTTTAATCACATGCGGCTTAAGCAAGAAGGACTGAGATGGAGACAGGAAGTTGGCAACAGCTGTCATGATCATCTCAGGGACTAAATTGTACAAAACCATATTCAAATTCTTTTTTTAAAGATTTTATTTATTTATCTTTAGAGGGGAAGGGAAGGAGAGAGGGAGAGAAATTGTCAATGTATGGTTGCCTCTTATGCATCCCCTGCTGAGAACTGGCCTGCAGCCCAGGCATGTGCCCTGACTGGGAATCGAACTGCAGCTGTTTGGTTCGCAGGCCCGTGCTCAATCCACTGAGCTACACCAGCCAGAGCTCAAATTTTTTTGAAAAATCAAGAAAACATCTAGTCTAAAGATTGGGTAGTTATTAAGATGACTGCCCATATTTAAGGATAAAAGAGTCACATATTCAAACCAGCAGAAGCAAAACGAACTCATTCCTGAAAGTATTTCCCTGATTCAGTCTGTAACCCCATAAAGATTCTTTTCCTATCAAATTTAATTTCCCCTTGACCCAATTTTATTGCATGCTACCCCGTGTTTGTGAATCCCGACTCAGGTACTAAAGATATTTTAAGTAGTTGATGTAACTGTACCTGTAGCAAATCCCTTACCAGGCTTTAAAGTAATGATGTAAATTGTAAATATATTGATGAAACTGTTTGTTAGATACCTTTTGGTTATGTGTCTTTGGTGAGGCTTTGAGTCATTTCTAGGTAACCAGGATATTAGAAAAGTTGCTGGTGTTTTTTCTAATGCCTGGCATAGCTTCTTACAATTCAAATGTTTTTTCTTTTTAATTTTTTTAAATTTATTGATTTGAGAGAGAGAGAGTGGATGGACAGAGAGAGAGAGAAATATTGCCCATCCATGCACTCATTGGTTGATTCTTATATGTGCCATGGCCAGGGATTGAGCCTGCAGCCTTGGCATGCCTTGGCATATAGGAATGATGCTCTAACCAACTGAGCTACCTGAACAGGGCTCACAGAAATATATAAATTGAAAATAGGCAGGAATCTTAGTGATTATGGAGTTCAGGCATCTTACTTTAGAGATGAACATATTCTTCATTACCTAAATTTTTTTCCTAACCAGTTCTCCTAATTCTTTCCAATTCCAGTGAAAAACCATGTTGTTATATTTATTTTGTAATTTCTCCAGTCGTATACATTTTCTGTTAGACTTTCAAGCAATCAATAAGCATTTTGTTGAGGACTCATTGAATTCTCTGAGCTATGATAGCTGATGCAGTTGAACTATTTATAGCATGGTATTTTTCTAAAATCATTAAAATATGAGAAAACAAAGTAAAATAAATGAAAGAATGGGGATCACTAGGTCACAAGCTTCTCCTATATTTCATCAGTATTGCCTTCAACAAAAAGTGGTGGTGACATCTCAGATTTGTATTAATAAAAGTATAAGACCTAGAAAGAAGGAGGTAATGGTTTCATTCTACTCAAGGGTGACCAACCCATATTTGGCATCAAACATTCAGTCCTGGACCCTTCGATTTAAGAGAAGTTAGACAAGGCAGAATGTGTTCAGAAGATAGTAAACAATTCTGAGATCATGTAGCATAAAAATTGAAGAATAATGTAAACTTTCACCTAAAGAGGAAGAGATACAGGAGGATGATGAAAGATATCTTCAAATATTTTGTAGCGCAATTGTGTGAAAGAGGGTTAAGTGCATATATATAGGTGTAGCCTGTGTGTCTCTAAAAGCACAAACCCAGGAGTATAAATAAGGTCCCATCAATATCTGAATTGCATTTATCTGCCCCACCCACCTGTATAATAGGATTTTGCTTCATACCTCAGGGTATTTTCTAATTTGTCACCATTTGTCCCCTCATATTTATTTTTTCTGCTCTCCCCTCCATTGCCCATGAGCCTCATGCTGGAAATACTTCACATTTATGAAATGCTGTTGGTGGAAACACTATTTCTGTGCCAAGGATGTGGTCTTTCTGTGCTCAAAGCTTCAAAACCATTCAAATGCAAAAATCTACGTGCAACTAAAGTTGCTCTGTGATGCTTTAAATGAGGAGACAATCCTCGCTGCCAATGAAGCATAATACCTGGTTGCAGGGGCAAAATTAGAGACCAGGTTCTCACCCATCACACCGAAGGCAGCTCAGCAAAAATTTCTCTTTTCCCAAAGCCTTCCATAAAATTTATTCATAGGTTATGACACCTGGAGAAGAGGACTGGGGCCAGCAAGAGCTTCACACACCCAAAGTCAGGATTGAGCTCTGATCAGAGAAAGCAGGACTGATGACAGGAAGCTCCTGGGAGATGCTTCAGTGTAAGGGAAGACTAGTCAATGATTGGGGATTTCATCAGATCCAATTTGCTACCTTGAGAGAATTTCCCCCATCATCATTTCTGTTCAAGTATATACTCCGTAAACACTGTTGGCAAGTTGTCTGAAGAGGATTCAAACAGCAAATGAGTGCTTGAACTAGATAACCTTGAATATTCCTTCTGACTCCAAAACAGTAGGAGTCCAACATTGTCTGTTCACCTTGGACATTGAGTAGGATGTTGGTTATGGAGCTTGATCAATGGGGCAATAAAAACAGAGTCATCATTATAGGCCTAAAAACAAATGGAATTCAAACTGTCAGGATGTCTTTATGCCCTCTTCTATGCGCTAACCTTAGTGCTGTTTCTCCAAGTGAGAGGTGTAGACCTTCATCAGAATCACCTGGGAAGCTTATTAAAAATTTAGATTCTTGGCATGAAAGCTTAGAAAGCACTCTTTAAAGTAGCACTATTCAGTAGAACTTTCTGTAACGATGGAAATGTTCCATATCTTCAGTCCAGTAACCACAAACCACATGAACATTTTGAGCATTTCAGAAGTGGCTGGCGTGACTGAGGAAATGAATGTTTTTTTTAGTTTTCTTTTTATGTTTATGCTATTACAGTTGTTCCCACTTTTTTAAGTTTTGTTAATTTTAATCCATTTACATTTAAGTAGCTACACATGGCTAGCAGCTGCCATATTGAACAAGGCAGTTCCAAAGTCTTAGAAGAAGGAAGCTTGGAAAGAATTAAGTTTGTGATGCTTAGGAGGAGTAAGGGTGGGCAATTGAAGCAAAAACATGAGATCAGATCAGGGATGCAGCAGAAATTAAACAAATAAGAGGAAAGGGCCTTAGGGATTAGCTGGTGCAATAGCTTGTACCTTTTTCTGCAGTTCTGGAACCCTTTGAGAATTATTGAAAGCAATGGAGAGTCACAGTCAGTAATATGCTCATCCTAATTTAAATGATAAATTTATATGAAGTCTTGGAACAACAGAGTGAGAGAATCCCTAAAGCTCAACCACTGTCCCCTTTCCAAACCACAACCCCCTGAGTAGAATTCTTGATGTAGTAAAACACCTCTCTGTCCATAGACAGAAAACTAAAACAAGAAGTTTCAAAATTGGTCCAAAATCATTCCTTTATCATCAGATTTGGCTTCCATTTCACCCCCTCCTGTCTTCAGAACATCTTTCTATACTGTGGGTCATGTAAATTTCACATTTTTTATAAATAGTAGAACAAGCTAAGATTTATACATAAAGGTTAGTTCATCTGGATTGGAATGAGCGCACTTGGACTTATTTGGAGGCACGGTGTTTTTTGCAACACTTAAGCCGTGCTCCTGTTTTTAGAAATGAAGTTACCCTTAGCTCGATAGTCCAGGTGCAGGAAGAACAACAAAGTGCTTTTGATTATCTTACCTTTCTCCTATAAAAATAAAATGTGGTTAAAATGAATCAATAAAGAGAAGTCTTGCTCCTTGGTGTTTGACTAGGGGAGCCTTTATGCAATTGATTTTCCAAGCTCTTAGTCATACTGCATAAAGGTCCCCATGCATTTCAGGAGTATTAACTGTTAAAAATAGTTTTCAGTTGCTGGGCAAATACCAATTTGCAGCAATGGGAAAGAAATATTTAGCATGACTGTTTACATACATTGCAGCGAGAATGTTAACATCACCTTGAGCTATCCGTTGTTTGTTTCTGCGTGTGAAGAGAGAAAAGCCAATGCTTAATACAACACTTGGAACTCACATTTTCTATTGTATGTTCATAAATATTAATCTAGAGAGATAATTAGTTCTATAAATTTTACAATTAGCCTTTCAGAAAAGAAGTGGATGCTAATAAAAATAAGCCACGCTTTTAAGCTTCTCCACTGCAAATGTTTTCACTCTAACAACTCAGAGGCAGAGACTGTCTGTAATTTTTTTCCTTAAATAAGCATGCTTTACACTTATTTCATCTCTCCCTTGAGACCATAACCTTGCAACAGGGAAAATAGGTTTTCTATTCTTAAAATCTAGTTACCATCTATTTTTAAAGTCTTTTTTTTTCTCTGAAATACCCTGCTATAACAAAAAAGCTATGGTTCACCCCATAGGAGATTGCTCCAGTTCAGGCTCTCTGAAATCTACAAAAGTGTGTCAGCCAGGTGAAATCAATGTATTTGTGTTGGTGTGCTTTTCTGCATGTAGTGATTTTAAGTGATACTCTACCAGGGGTGTCCAACCTTTCGGCTTCTCTGGGCCACACTGCAAGAGGAAGAGTTATCTCGGGTCACACAGTAAATACACAAACACTAACAAAAACTGATGAGCAAAAACAAGTTTTAAGTAAATTTACAGTTTTATGTTGGGCTGCACTCATAGCCATCCTGGGCTATGGGTTGGACACCCCTGCACCTAATCCTTAAATCTGAGCATTAAATTCTACAATTTAACGTCAGCCACAAACTGGGAAGACATTGGTGCCAAAGACTTGGCCAATGCCCCCTTTTAGAAACTAAGCCATAGAGTGGGAAGCTATTCAACTGTAAGTCAACAGTGATGAATTCTCGTCTAATTGATACTAACCAACTGTATTAACTTGAACAAATTGCACAGTTTTTTCTTTGAAATTTAAAGTGTCAGCTTGATCAGTAGATTCCTAATCTGTCTATACAGTTGAATTGATTAAATACAGATTCCTGGGCCCCTCTCTAGCACTACTAAATTAGAATTTCCCAGGACAGGGGCCCATGAATATTATTTTTAAAAAATTAGTTCCTCTAATAGTTCTCAGATACACAGAAGAACCAAGTGGATTGTATATGGCAGCTAGTGAACTTAATGGTTTTTACTGTTCTTTCCTTTTCTAAATGTCTGCAATGGAAACATGCCAAGAATTGGTGCAGGGGACAGGACTCTGGGAAAAGGGGGTAGCTAGTCTGAATCATGCAAACAAAGTTCAAAATGTGAGCAGCACCAGAGGTGGGCTGTGGCCTTCCCTATTCACTCCAGGCTATCTCTTATTTATGCAATAAATGTGGTTGTAAGACTGGCCAAACTTTTCCTTTGAGGCAGCCTACAAAATTCCCAGGTTGGGGTATAGTTTCTTTCTCTCTCTCATATCAACTATAACTGATAGGTGGTGAAGCCTGGAACCTCATGTTAAAAAGAATAGTAAAGCTAAGTTTAGGGCCAGCTGAGAAAGAGCACCCAGATGCATGGTTAATGCAGGAGTGGTTACATGAGCATCATCTGTTCTCTTCTTACATCCTCCAAGAGGCCTGAAGCCTACAGGCTTCAAAGTTAGGCCTAGATTCAAGCCTAAGCCTTATGATTCATTTCCATGGCCTTGTGGCAGTCAGCTGCCCTATCGCCACATTCATTAAAAAATAAGGATAATAAAACCCATAAAGTAGTTTCTAGACTAAATCAGTAATGTTTGAAAAGTTCATGACACAACTAGTACTCAAAATTTAAAAAATAAAAGTTCTTCATGCCCTGCTTCCCTCAAGCAAAGGATCATATCTGCCTCAGTGATATAGCTCTTATTTAAGCCAGTACAATACCTGGAACATGAGAGGTGCATGAATAATAGAAATGGACGATGAAAGATAATAAGAGAAAACACATATATAATGCTTATATGCACCTGGCAATGGTCTAGGCACCTGATAGACATGTTTATTCTTAATATCTGCCCTTTTATAGATGAATAAGTCTGAGGCACAAAGAGGTAAATTAACTACCCTGAATTATAGTTCATAATTGGTGTGCTAGCACCCATGCACTTGTTATGCTTCTGTTTAGAGGAAGGGGAGGAAAGAGAGGGGAAGGGATTTCATATCACTGAGTGGAATGAGAAAGCAACAAGGCTCCACCTTGGGCAAAATGCTTCCATGGGACTTATTAGAAGTTAGATGTGACGGCGGTAGGTAGCATATGCACATAGCAGTGGTTCTAGTCCGACCACTCTATTGTCACGTAACCAGACCACCTCACTCACTTCACTCACATATGTCCCTTCTGGCCCCAGAAGTGTCCGAGTTTGACGTCACTCTTACAAACTTATGTAGGGCCCATGGAATCCTTGCTAAATAAATGAATGATTGCCCATGGATGGTATAGGTGAGTCTCCGTTACTCAACTAAAGGTTTTGAAAATCTTCCAAATTTGATTTTTTTTAATTTAGAAATAAAATAAAGTAAAACAAACAAAAAAGTAATTAATTCTGAGGATTTATTTCCTTTTCTCTTTTCAAATTAAGTCATAGGGACTTGAAATACCAGAACTACCCAGTTTAGGCCCAATGTTGCATTCTGAGAGCCTTGTTCTTTTGTTTTTGGTAGTGGTGGTAGTTTTTTCCCTCATAGTTTTCCTACTGAAATGCCCTATTAGCAAAATTCAAGTGGGGAAATCAGGACTTGGCTGCTACAGAAAACTAGTTTATGGCTCCCTGGGCTTCCTGGAGATCATAGGGCATGTTATGAATGGGCATTTGCAAGCTCGATGGAGTTCACAAGATGTCCCAGCCCAAACACACACTAAGTGGCCCTCACTCACTCTAGGGAGGAGAAACAGGGAGGAAAAATTCAGATTCAAGTCTTTTTTTTCACCTAATATAGAATAGTAACTTGAAGATGAAGATGTGACCCCACCCCCTTCTAACAAATTACATGTTAAAGAAGCATAAAAATGTTTCCATTGACTGAGACAGCAGACCAGAAATTGTGCATGTTTTGTAACTGCAAGTTTCTTCATGGGCTGGTGAGCCTGTGACTCATTCATCTGCCCCCACTCCAATCTTGGGGAAGCTTGAGACACCCTGGAGTCTCCCAAGGATTGCTATCAGAACTTTGAGCTCAAGAGGGAAATTGCTCCCACTTTGAAAATGTTTAACTAAAAAGAAAGAGCAAGTCAGTGAGACAATTGACCCTGGTTCCAACATCGTCAGATATTGGCAGGCATTGGCACCCTGTGCCTGTGATTTACCACTTCGAACCTCAGATAAACCTCACAGACTGTGACTGGGAGGTTGGTCCTGATGCACCATTGCACCATCCCGGGATATCCAGGAGCATCTGAGGGAACCATGACTGTTGTCTTAAGATTTACCCCAGAGCCATGCTCAATGGTGTTGGGTGGGACTAGCAAGGGGCAGTTCTTTGAGGGGTTTTAGGTGATTTAAGTTTGGTCTTCCTGGTTAATATACTTTGACGTTTCAAACAGCATTAAAGAAGTACATAGATATATTTCTACCAACATTCCCAGTCAGTATCCCTGTGTGATTACTTTTTATAATGTTCTGTTTATATGACTAAAAATAATAATGTATATTTTCTAGTTTTTGGTGCCAGTTCTGTGTTTTTACTTTGATCAAATTGTTAATTATGTTTTGAAAATCTAGATTATTAATAGTTTTTAACTTCTTGATAGAAGTGCATGGGTGTGTAAGTTTCTTCAAATATTTTATTTCTGTACATTTAAGAAATACTTTGAGGCTAACTAGGTATATTTAAATTATACCTTCTTGATAGTTTTTTCCATTATGCAGTATCAATCCCATTCTTTAACAAATATTTTTCATTTAATCTAAAAAAAGGCAGGGCAATATTACCTCAAAGCTATTACTGGAAGTGTGAACCATCTGGCTGCTCTCAGGGTATTCCAGGCTTCGATCACCTGAGTTTGAATCAGAGCCCTCCCACGCCCCAGCCCCATTCTGGTGCGGATGCTGATATTAGTAGAGCACTATGCTCTTATGTTGAAATGCCAATTTAAACTCTCACTGGTGCTGTCAAATTCATTAACTCAAACTGCCCCCAGTGCTTTCAGGCACATTAACTTACTGGATCATGACACCTTTCCACCCTAGTGTTAAATAGTTGTGTCTGATGTTGTAAACCCCCATTCGATAGGATATAAAACCAAGGCCTATACATGCTCAGTGGTAACTCCAGGGCTTAGAGCTAGCACCTGGCCCAGGCAGGGTGGCAATGCATCATTACCACTCTAGAGAACAGGGGTCACTGTCACTGTCTTTGGTTTAGGGAGAAAACCACAGCACCCAGAGAAATCAGCTGAATTCTCTCAAAAGTAGTTTAACCTGTCAGGGGCCAAAAGCAGAACTACAATCCAGGTTTTCCGAAATGGTTTTATATGCTTTTCTCTACATCTGCTGCTCCTACGACACTGACTGAGGCCCTACACCTCCCTCAGACTCTAGGACCACCATCCTTAGCGTGTGTGAGGCCACTAAATTGGATGTTTGTTCACCATAAGGGCTATAAAACCATACTTTGATCAGAAATGTGACACACTGGGACACAGGCACACACACATATACCCACTTCCATAATATATCTCTATTTAGGGTGGAGGAATGGGGAGAAAAAGCTTCTTAAAGTCAATTTTTTTTATTTTTTATTATTTTGAAAGAGGGATCAGGAAAGATTGATTATTTGGAAGCCAGAGATAATCCTTAAATCTTTATTTTAGCCATTATTTTTTAACATTTCACAGTTACTTATGAGCAAGTTCACCCTAGAGCAAGAAAAACCAGAAACCAGAAAAATTCACTAACTGAGTTATTGTCCCAACTAGACAGTAAGTTAACATGATAAAAGGCAGAATTATCAGCCCCAGGTCGAGAATACATGGCATAATGAAAGGCAGAATTTCACTAGGCTATTTTCATCTCTGCTTCTCTTTCGGTAGCTTTCTTGCACTATTACTGTCACCAGGCCTAAAGAGCCCAGGGCTTTTGTGTGCCATCCTTGTCCTCTCTGGATACCCCACCTGGCCACCCAAACAGGTCTGCTCGTCCTATCAAAGCTCTGCCCCACCCCTGGTTCCACATTAGATCTACTTGCAAAGCTTTTAGGACATATCAAGATCTGGCCCTTCCATGATCAGTTCAGTCAAAATCTTCATAAGTTCCGCAACTGATTCTTCTGTGCGGCTATATCTCAGCTCTGGATTTTTCTTTCTCTCCTTGCATTTTTTCATCAGAACTTTTCATCTGAGTACTATTCTTTCAAACCCTCTTCCTTTCTAGGCAAAAGGCATACCTAGGGACTGTGGGAGCTGAGCCCAAGTTCAAGTGCCATGGTAGAGTATAAAATCATTTATCCCTACTAAGAGCCAAAGAAATGCAAATTAAAGCAATGAGATTGAGATAGACCTTTTCACTTGTCACACTGACAATTTCTTAGAATATTTAAACCCTAGGGTGTGCAAGGACAGGGTAGGACATGCAGTCTCGTGTACATTTAAGGGACTATAAACTGATAAAACATTTCTAAAAAATCAATGTTAACACTTGTATTAAGATCTAAAAGAGCTCAAACCCACAACCTATGACATTATTTCTTTGAAAGGAATAGTGAGAGCCATACAGAACAATTAATAATGGGAATGGTCAATATGATGTTATTTATAATATCAGGAATAATAAATAAATGAATGAAATGAGATATTGAATAATAAGAACAGGGTGGTTAAAGCTAATACAGTCTATCTACCCTATGGAATAATATTTGATTATATTTAGAAAGGTGGATAACATGAGGATACTAATACTAGAGAAAACTGATGCAAAGTAGTACATATGAACATTTACATGTCTGTATAAACACACACATATAAGTTTTTAAAATATGTGAAAATTTTAGTGGTTATTTTTGGGCAGTGGGATTACAGATAATTTAGTAATTTCTCTCCCTTGGATTTCTTCATTTTCTAAACGTTCTTCCAAGAAAGCATTAATATTATAATCAGAGAAACATAAACATGATTTTTTTATTACAAATTGCTGTAGAATTGGCAGCTTGATCCATTCCCCTTCCCAAATAACATATTTGCACTTTTTCAGGAAGCTGACTTTCATCAGGACAGAGGGTTTCCATGGACTGAAATCTGGGGCAGTTCAGATAGAGAAGATAATTCTGCAGAGAAAATGTTCCCAGCCTCTCAGCTGCCACAGCCAGGAGCAGCTTTCTTTGCCAGCAGTTCGAACATAAACTTTCTCCTGTACTCACCATCAGTCGTGGAATTCTAGCTTAGTTAGTGTGTGCTCACACACACATACACACACACACACACACACACACACACACACACACACCCTCTTGTAATTGGACATACATTTGTCTCATTAAATTCACTCAGTCAGCAGTTTCTGCTCTAAACAGTCCCTAGGGCCTAAAGAAAAAAAAAGTCAGTAATCAACATACTACGTTCAAGTACAGAGTACCGACCTATTTATAAAAGGAAATTAAGTAAAACCCGTAATTATAACTAGCATACAACCTTTCAACATAGTCAATGAGAAATTCAATTTGCTTAAAATAATGAGATACTCTGGCAAGAACAATCTGTTCATGTGCTGTTCCCAAGAGCCTCAGGATGGAAAAAGCCCTGCCTGACATTTTAGTGCTATCTGTCAGTTTATCAACTCTGTCTCAGGGTGAGTTTTACCATGGTGCTAGGAGGTCTGAAATGGAGAAAGAAAGAACAAAATCTTTTTTTCTCTCTTCTACCCAGTTACAAGAAAGTGGTTTGAAAATGAATTCAGATTTTTATTTTGAACACAAAAACACATTAAATAATCTCCCTAAAGAGGTCAGAAGGAAATTATTTAAGGTAAATTTAATTTAACTACTTTCTACATTCTCCACATCATCCAAATCAAAGTGTTGACATACCTGATATATGTGCTCTGCTCACAATCCTCTCTGCTTAAAGTTCATTTGGCATTTTCTTGCTGAGTTCATATTGTATTGAGGTAAGACAAAGATATGGGTTGGGTTGGCCAAAAAGTTCATTTGTTTTCTTCTGTAAGATGGGTCTAGTAGCACTTAGATGTCTCAAACTTCATTCAAAACAATTTTGTTAGATTGTATTGTGACTGCTGCCATTTAAAAAATTATCAGCATGCATTTAAAAGAATTATCAAAATTTTTGTGAAGCCATTTGAATATTGAAGATGAAAGAAAATACGCAACATTTTCAGTAGATTATGTTTTATTATTTTAAGAAAGGTAAAAACACAGCTGAAATGCAAAAAAATAAAAGATTTGTGTAGTGTATATAGAAGGTGCTGTGACTGACTGAATGTGTTAAAAGTGGTTTGCGAAGTTTCGTGCTAGAGATTTCTCACTGGACGATGCTTCACAGTCAGGCAGATCAGTTGAAGTTGACAGCAAACAGATCGAGACACTGAGAACAATCAACGTTCTAACATATGGGAGATAGCCAACATACTCAAAATAAAAATCAATAAAGCTATTGGTGAATATGAAAAATGTGGCCCTGGCTGGTGTGGCTCAGTGGTTGAGTGCCTGCCTGAGAACCAAAGGATCACCAGTTCAATTCCCAGTCAGGGCACATGCCTGGGCTGTGGGCCATGTCCCCAGTTTGGGGCATTAGAGGTAACCATACACTGAGTTTTTCTCCCTCTCTGCTTCCCTCCTTTCCCTTCTCTAAAAATAAATAAAATCTTAAAATAAAATGCAAAAATGTGTCAACAAAAAAACCAACCTAAACAGACTTTTTGGTCAAACCAATAGAAGTTGAATTAAAGAGTGGCAACACAAACCAACATCTACTGATTTGTGAGCCTTTCCCTAGCTAGCTACACACTACCTTCTGATTTTCTTTGTTGCTTCATTCATTCATTTACTCAACAGGATTTATTGGCTACTGTTAAGTGTCAGCCACTCTGCTAGATGTTGGCACACAAAAAGAGTGAACAAAGCATAGACTGGATCTTCAAAAGCCCCAACATCTACCAGTGGAGTAGACCCATAAATAGGCCATTATAAAACTATTTGGTAGTGTGGTGATAGGAGTTTTGTTTTTAAGAATAGTTAGAAGAGGTGTCTGCCTAATCCAGTCCCATAGGGAAGATTTAGGAGGAAGTATCAAGGAAGAAATAAAATTATAAAATCTAAATTACAGGTATATAATATAATGATTCAGTATTTGTTTATATTGCAACATGATCAACACAAGAAGTCTAAACATCTGTCATTACACATAGTTAAAACTGTTTTCTTGTGATGAGAAATATTAAGTTCTACTCTCTTAAAAACTTTCAAATACACAATGAATTATTATCAGCTATAATCACTGTGCTGTATGTTCCCAAGACATAGTTATTTTATAACTGGAAGATTGTACCATTTGACCCACTTTCACTCATTCTGCCCCTCCTCCACCTCCCCACCTCTGGGAACCACCAATATCTTCTCTGAATCTATAAGCTCAATTAACTATTATTTATATTTATTAATTACCCCATATAAATTAGATGATACAATATTTGTCTTTCTCTGTCTGACTTATTTCACTTAGCATAATACCCTCAAGAGATATAGATTATATATATATGTATTATATATATAAAATATATATATATATCACTTTCTTTATTCATTCATCATTGAAGGACACTTAGGTTGTTTCCATAATTTGGCTATTGTAAACAATGCTTCAGTCAACATGTTCTGCATATATCTTTTTGAATTAGTGCTTTCATCTGCTTGGAGTTATTACCTAGAATTGGAATCGCTAGATCTTATGGCAGTTTATTTTTAATTTTTTAAGGAACCTCCATACTGTTTTTCTATAATGGCTGCACGAATTTGCATTCCTACCAACAGTACACAAAGTGTTTTTTTCCCAATATTCTTGCCAATATTTGTTATTTCTTGTCTTTTTGATAATAGCCATTCTAACAGGTGTGAAGTAATGTCTTCTTGGACTTTGTTTTGCATTTCCTTGATGATTAGTGATGTTCTCATCTTTCTATGTTGTTCTGGCTTGTATGCGTGTCTTTTTTTTGGAAAAAAATGTCTATTCAGATCCTCTGCCCATTTTTTAATTGGATTGTGTTTTACCATTATTGAGTTGAATGAGTTTTTTTACCTATTTTGAATATTAATCCCTTATCAGGTAATTTGCAAGTATTTTCTCCTGTTTGGTAGGTTGGCTTTTCATTTTGTTGATGGTTTTCTTTACGTACAGAAGTGTTTTAGTTTTGTGCAGTCTCACTTGTTTATTTTTGCTTTTGTTGCCTTTGCTTTGATGTCAAATTCAAAAATCATCACCAAGATCAATGTTAAGGAGTTTACCACCTATGTTTTCTTCTAGGAGTTTTATGGTTTCAGGTCTTATGTTCAAGTCCTTAATCTGTTTTCAGTTAGTTTTTGTATATGGTGTAAAATAGTGCTCCATTTCACTCTTTTGCATGTAGCTGTCTGGTTTTTCCAACACCATTTATTGAAGAGACTATTCTTTCCCCATCTATTCTTGGCTCCTTCATTGTAATTAAATTGATTACATATGCCTGTGTGTTTGTATCTAGGCTCTCATTCTGTTCCATTGATCTGTATGTTTTTATGTCAATACCATGCTGTTTTGATTACTACGACTTTGTAAATAGTTTGAAGTCAGGAAGCAAGATGCCTCCAGCTTTGTTCTTCTTACTCAAGATTACTTGGGGTTTTGTGCCTTCATACAAATTTTAGGATTCTTCTATTTCTGTGGGGAAAAAATGCCATTGTAATTTTAACAGGGATTGCTTTGAATCTATAGATTACTTGGTTAGTATGAATCTATTAACACCACTGATTTTTTCATTCTGTGAGCACAAAATATCTTTCACTTATCTGTGTCTTCTTCATTTTCCTTCATCAATGTCTTATAGTGTTCAGTATACAGGTCTTTTGCTTTCCTTGATTATATTATTCCTAGGTATTTTATTCTTTTTGATGAAATTTTAAATGGGATTGTTTTCTTAGCTTTTCTTTCTGATAGTTCATTTTCAGTATATAGAAATGTGACAGATTTTTGTATATTGAGTTTGTCTCCTGCAAATTTGCTGAATTTGTTTAATAGTTTTAACAGTTTTTTTTGAGAAGTCTTTATGATTTTCTATACATGACATCATCTCATCTACAACTAGTGATGGCTTCATTTTTCCTCTCTGATTTGGATGTATTTCATTTCTTTTTCTTGCGTCCAATTGTGCTGATTCGGACTTTCAGTACTATGTTGGTTAAAAGTGGAGAGAATAGGCATCCTTGTATTGTTCCTGATCTTAGAGGAAAAAAGCTTTCAGCTTTTCACCACTTAGTATGATGTTAGCTATGGGCTTGCCATATTTATATTTTATATTTTATTTCTGCTTTAAGGACACAAACCAGGAAACTGTGAGTTCAGAGAAATCATAGGCTGTGATAAAAGCTCATTCTCTGAAGATAGACTGACCATGAGTTTATACCTTGTTTCCTCCACAATCTAAATGTTTGATTTTAAGCAGGTTTCTTGACCTCCACAGGTCTTAGTTTTTTCCATCTGTCAACTGGGGATAATAATAACAAGTGCCTACCCTATGGGGTTAGCATTAGACATCACATTGCTTTATCATCATCATTATCATCATCACCCTCATCCCCTTGAGGAACAGTTGGGAACCAGATACACAAGTTCAGGTAAGAGTTGATAAAAGCCTGAAGTTGGCAATACTTGTTGATAAAGAGAAGAGAAGATAGGTCTGAAAAATATTTGGGGGGTTAACATTTGAATGAGAAATAAATTGATTGTATGTGGAACTCGGAGGAGAAGGAAGACTCAAGAGAAATCTTCAACTTTTCTAGCCTAGCTTACTGAGTAGACTGCTTCTAAATGATATAGCTAATATAAGAGAAAAAGCTTATTTCCAAGGAAAAATGATGAGAGGTGAGTTTGAGATGCCTATGGAAATCTAGACTGATGGGCACCCATTGGACAGAAACTGTGAGTTTAGTTTCCAGCCTACATGTAACCCAGCTGTGAGATTATATAATATTGGGAAAGAAAAAAACTCTGCCTTTAAACTCTAATTATGCTTGCAGGTAAAGGATCTTCTTTTTAGATGTGAATAGAACCTTAATTCTCCATAAAAATCTAAACCCTAATGAGTAAATGCAGGTGGCTGGAATTCCTTATCTTGTTCAGTGTTATTTAACTGACTACTTTCCCAAAACATAAGCGAGTCCTTACCTTATCACCCCATCAGAGGTCTCCATTGGAAGAGATTAAGCTAAAGCAAATACTCATAGGCATAGGAGAAAAAAAATGAGGGAAAGGGGGCAGGAACCTGGGAAAAAAGGGAGAGAAATTTGCCACCTCTAAGAGGGAACAGCAATTTAAGAGTGCTCCAAACAAGGGCACTACAGATTCCCAATCAACTGATGAGACTTGAGGAACACAAGGCAGGAAGAATAGAGAATCACAGTTTTGCTTAAGAACTGCAGAAATTTTGCTTGAAGGGTATTGGGTATGTAGTCAGTTCTCTTAGAAATTCTCCCAACCCTTAATTCTCAGAATTTTGGGACAACTAGAACTTTATCTCTTTCTTTGGAGGAGGCCATACAGTCTTCTAGGCAGAAGAGATTTCAGAGGGTGGGCTTATTTCCTTCTTTTGATTCCTGAAGGATTTGCCCCAGAGACACAGTGGAAATGGCTTGTACCTCTGTCCTTGGCCTCACACAGACAAAACAGTTTTGAAACATGCTTGTGTACAGGCAATGGATCTGGAAATATTAACCCACTGGGTCATTAGTTCTTAAACTGATGAAGACCATGCACCATCACACCATGAAAATTCACATTCAAACTACTGATACAATTTCAGGACTTGCACAAGACTCTTAAAGGTAATCCATGGAAAATCTGAAAATCAGAGGACCAAAAGTTAACAACCTGACATAGAAAGGGGGTTGGAGGGATACTCCCTCCTTCCAGGTAATTCAGTCCTCATTTAAAAGAGTTCTGTGGGGAACAACTCAGGGCAAGGATATGCAAGACATGCACAATTTCACTATGATGTTAGCTAGAATGACTGATAGATTTGATAATGATGTGCAGAAAGTAGTTCATGAAAACCATCATTACTGCTCCATTTTGGTGTAATGGGTACTGAGGATAATGTGATTGAGCTTGGTGCAAAAGCAAGGAATTTTGGAATTTGAAAAAGAATTGCAACTTCTACCTATATAAAATCTAGCAATACAAAATCCAAGTCTTCATTTTAATGTTTGCTTTGAAACAGGCACCTAAAAAACTTAATTTTCACTTTTGGGGGCGTTTAGATTATCGTTCCAGGGAAGTCCTCCCACTCTGCTTTTGTCCCTGATTTTCACGTGTGGCTTGGTGTCCTTCCAGGGAACACTGTGTGTATGAGGGTTAGGTCTGCATTGCTATGGTGGGTGGGCAGCAATCTGTGCAGTAGGAGACCCAGTTGCTACTGCAAAGAGCGTAGGTCTCCCAATAGCATCACTCAGTTCTGTGTTACAAAGCAAATAGGAGCCCAGAGGATAGAGTTTCAGTCTTCTCAGGCTACTTCACAAACTTCTGTTTTAAATTAAGAGTCTGAAGTTCTCTGGTGTGGGCTCCTGCTCAGCACCCCCATGTGTATAAATTTATCAGCTTACTCTTTACCCAGTTCTCAAAGGGGAGATAAGCAGTGGTTTCAACTGTCCTTTCTTTTTTTCCTGTTGAGCATGTCCCATCTTTTCCTCTTTTTGGGTTGAAGTATAGCATTGAAAGGTGTAAAGGTGGCCCAGGATTCAGGCATCAGGACTGCAGCCTCACTGTGTGCACAGATCTCCTCTTCCTGAGCTACCTCTCTAACTTCTTTCAGATTCTCCCACTGATACTTCTTCCTCCTCAGCCCACTGAAGTACAGTAATTCCTCAAAGTTCACACAAGGGACCAACTCCTTTCAGACACCCACTACTACCAAAACACCAAAGCTATGTCCAAAGCCTACCATGTTGCAGTCACATCCTTTCTTCAGATTAGAAGTATATAAAACTTAATCTCTCTCCTACTCTCAAACAAAATCTGAGTTTCTTAAGTATATTAATCAAGGATAGAAAGAGACATGCCTCCAGTAACTTAAATTTCGGAAGGAAATAGATGATTCAGTCTAAGAGAACAAGAGGCCCAATAAGTTAGAGAGTTTTCATGTAGAAATTCAATGAATTATAGTTGTCCACATTGAACTCTGAATGATGATGCATTTGGAAATGTCATTCTGAACAATGAGAATATTTTCAAATAAGCCTTGAGAGTATAATTTCATTTTATCTTATACCAAAAGCTCCTAGAAAGTACAAACTGAATCAGCACACTTAAGCCTGCTGTGGAAAGAGTACTCAAAGCTTTGGGCTTATTGAGTAATGATGATAAACCACATGTCCAAATCCTTTCCAGACAGGCGCAAATGTGATATAGACAAATCAGCTCTAATGAACAAGAGGACCTTTTGTATAATAACCTTTTGATATTACATAGTAATTATAATTAACTTTAAAGGACTAGTGTGTGATACACAGTCCTCTCAAAAATCCTTGTAGTTGATTCCAAGTTAATGGTAAGATTGGGCAAATGAATGCAATTAAGTGCAGGAACATTAACAAAAATCACATTTCAAGTGCCCCGATCCCTAGGCCTCTTCTACCACAAAGCTCAATGTTTTCCGATCTTTCTCAATGACCCTGACACATTTGACCATAGATAGAGCAACATGTTGTCCAAGTAAATATTTTCTTTGAAATATTCCCTAGTGAACTCAAAAAGAAAATGATGTTCAGTATTAACACATACATATCACTTCCCAGTGAAACCCAGGCATGAACACTTTATTTAAATGAATCTAATTTAAGGAGACACCTTTCATGCCAAAAGGATATCATTCATCAATACAGTGTTCTCTGGTTAAAGGGAACCCCTTGGTGCCTGGCCTAAAAAACATTTCAAATAATTATTTTTCTTAAACTGATAGAAGCCTTGTATCCTGAGAGGATTGTTGTCCCAATGAATGGAACACTTCTACAGCATTTTATTTCAAATCGTATATCCACCTGAATATTTAGTGCAAAATGCTCAGATGCCCAGGGATAGTGTTGTGGCACCTCAGATAGGTATGAATAAAACATGAACATATTTATTACATGTAGTCTCAGTCCCTCCGCAGGAAAAATCCTTTATAGATTTATGTCACTCATCATCCTTTCAGAGGAGCTTTTAAAACTTTTACCACAGCTCTTTGGGGATTTGGCGATGGGTTATGTAAAACGGCTGTGACTCATGTTGGACAGCTGTAATAATCAATACTGAAACGCAAAACCCAGGCGCCACAGCAAATGGCTAGCCTTGTGCAGTTGGGGTGCGGGGAAGCAGCTGGGGTCTCTGACCTAACAACACATCACTCAGGTTCCAGTTACAGAGTCACAATGCAGACACATATGGTTTGGGAGGCAGTCATAGCTGCGTAAATTGTTGTGAATGTATATGGGTATTCAGTGCACACTATTTGGATGAACTCAGCTGAAGCTAAAAAAACTTAGACATGCTGACCAATCTGTGGAATTTTGTCAACTTTTGACAACTTTTGAAAATCAAGGCTGATCTAAATTGTGCACAATTCAGCATTTTGCTTCTTTTCCTTCCCCATGCCCACTTGGGACTGATTTTCAAGTGGATTAGTGCCTTGATGAAAATCATTAACTAACAGAAATTTGAAGAACAGTTTATATGGTCAGAATATTTGTGTCCCACAGATTTCAGATGTTGAAATCGTCAACCCCAAGGTGATGGTGTTTAGAAGTGGGGCCCTTGGGTAACGATAAAGTCATGAGTGCAGATCCCCCATGAATTGGATTAGTGCCCTTAAAAAAAAATGAAACCCCAGAGAGCTCCCTAGCTTCTCCCATCATGCAAGGTTACAATGAGAATTTGGTAGTTGGCAGTCTGGAAGAGGGCTCACACCAGAAACCAACCAGGCCAACACCCTAATCTTGAACTTCCAGCACTGTGAGATGAACTTCCCATAACCATGAGCAATAAATTTCTGCTGGTTAGCCCTGGCTGGTGTAGCTCAGTGCACTGTGTGCCAGCCTGCGAACCAGAGGATCACTGGTTCGATTCCCAGGCAGGGCACATGCCTGGGTTGCAGGCCAGGTCCCCATTAAGGGGCACACAAGAGGCAACCACACATTGATGTTCCCCTCTATTTCTCCCTCCCTTCCCCTCTCTCTAAAAATAAATAAGTAAAAATCTTTAGAAACTAAACATAAATACATTTTTGCTGTTTATAAGATCCCCAGTGGCATTTTCTCATAGCAGCCCAACAGACCAAGACAATAGCATAGAGAAGTCATTAAGAACAATGGCTTTGGATGAGATTTGAATTAAAATTTTTATTCTACCCCTTTACATAAACTGTGACCTGAGCCTGTCATAGTTGATTAACTTCTCTGAGATTCAAGTTCCTGACTTGTAAAATGGAGATAAAAGTAAGTAGCATTTCCCTCTGGAGTTATTGAGAAGATTAAATGAGATGATGCATTGAAAGCACTCAGCACAGTGCTTGGCTCAGAATATGTACTTACTATAAATTACCAATCTCAGTGTTTACTGGCAATAGACAAAGTCATATTATAAAATATGCATTCTGTTTTTGAATTCCAGTTGACATCATTAAGTGTACCCATCAAAATTGTGGAACTATGAGAAGCTGACAGTAGAAGAAACATTAGCTTTGAAGCTGGTAGGCATGCAAGGGAGAGAATGGAATGAATACCTCAAAGGGGTAAAAAGTTATCACTGTGCTCTTTGCTGCCAAACCACCTGTGATAGGTTTTTTTTTCTGTCATCTGTATTGTTTAGTTCTTCCCCTTTTCTTTGTCTGCCTTGATGCTGACCTCATGCACAAATGCACTATTAAATTCTTAACAGTCACTACCAGCTGATGTAGTGGGGTCTAATGAACAATGGCAACTCTGTCATCAGGAAAATGCAGAGTAATTCATGCTGCACAGGAGAGAGATGCAAGGAAAGAGGGAGGTGGTTTATGATTTGAAGATATAGGATTCTGCATGCTAACTTTTTATTTAAAGATTATTTTCTCAATTGACATTCATATGTCTATTTTTGAAACTTCTTCATAGCAGCCCTGTCTGCCTCCGAAGTCATTTTGAAAACCACAGCACTGGAACATGTCCAACTACCATTCTCCTTAGTATTCTTTAAATGAAAGTATTAAAAAAATTTGCTTATAATATCTTTAAAGAAAATATCTGGATAAAGACAGAGACATGGAAGTTGCCTGCATGGTGATGATATTTGTAGCCATGGAAACAAATAAAATCCCTTAGAAGAGGAAGCATGAAATCTGGGTGCAGACCTTTGGGAAAAACCTTCATTCAGATGATGGATAGAGGAAGAGGAGATAAACCTAATAGTCTGAGAGGGAGGAAAAATCCATATATTTAATTGACACATAACGCAGGGCAAGGGACAAAACTCGAACAACAACTTTCAAACCCTTTTTAGACACAGATTCTTCTTAAAGCATTTTACAAAGGAGTTTGATAATTAAACTACCAAGAAAAACTGGTAGGACTTACTGTGTGGCATTTTGAAGCACTCTATATAAAGTCACTTATTTAAATTTTGTGCAACCCTATAAATAAGTAATATTATTACTTTGTTATATTTGCTTGTTTTATAGATAAATAAACTGAAGCACAGAGAGGTGAAGTAACTTGTCCAAAGTCACATAATCTTTAAGGAGTAGGTCCAGAATTTACATACAGAAAGACTGACTCAGAGATGATGAAGGTCTGGGAAGATATCATGGAGGAAGAGAAATGGGCCTTAAGGAAGCCAGAGCAGCAGCCAGAGGAGGAGAAATGGGGAACAATAGCAAACAGAAATCTCTTAGCTCCAAGAAGTTCAGGCAATGTCTTAGTATTAGAACTTCCTTTTCTCTATTGTTCACAACAAAATGAAGTTTAATTTTCCCACTGAATCCTGTGAAAGATAGTCCCAACCTCTCCACAGTGATTCAACCCAAATCTTTAAAAAATAAAAAAAAGTTTCAAAGGGGAATGGAAAGAAATGGCAAGAAAATTACTTAAAGTCATTGCTACATTGGCAGAGAGCAGAGATGGGGAGTAACAGCAGCAGAAATGAGCGGGAGATTGTAAAGGTGCTATGAAAATCGTGGAGCATCTCCAGTTGAAGTAACAGGATTTAATCAGGAAGCACAAAGAACTTTCAATAGCCCACGTGGAAAACACACCCAATCCCTAAAATCTGCCCCAGGAAAGCTCATAGTGAGTGAGACACATTAAAACTGCACTTAGTTTCTCTTCAAAGCATTCTGTCTCTAACTTTTTAAATGTCAGTTTTACTGCATTGTACATCTAAGGAATGGCCCCTCTGTGCTCTGTTCCTTCTTACAAACAAACAAACAAACAAACAAACAAACAAAAAGAAATTTAGCTTCGATATTATATTGTCTTAATAGCAGCTTCGCTTAAGCATCAGGTTTCTTGATTCCTGGGAGAGGTGGCTGCACCCACTGGGACAGGCTGTGTATGTTGGTTTTCCCTAGATTTCCCAAGGCTTCGCTGACCTTGTACAGTTTTACAAAGTCACTGAACCCTGGTTTCAAGTGTGAGCTCCTTTAAATACAGACTCCCAATCTTACTCATGTCTGTTCTTACCCCTCCCCACCCAAAAAAAGCCAACACAGGTTTATGCACAAAGTTGATACTCAAATAGTTTTTAAAAATAGAATAGAACTGAATTGCTTACAGTAATATTAGGACCTGGGTAAACCAAAAAAGCAAGAAGTACTGTGACTTAAAAATCCTTTATATTTAGGTAAATTTATTTCCATTTTACAGGCCAAAAAATATTAACTTACTGTCTACTTTATATACCAGATTTTAGATTTGGTGATAAGACTTTTTAAATTAATGAAAAGTGGTATAATTTGGGCAATGATTTCCTTCCCCCAAAGCTGGAGGAAAATAGAGAATTTTACTTCCTCACATGATTTTCAGGTGTTTTTTGAGTGATTGACAATTGCCGGGCACACATCCATTTATAAAACATAGGCAGGCATCACAAAAATATTTGTAATAGCAATAAGGAGCTGGTGGTTTGTTTTCACCCACTTGTCACAGATGAGCCACAAAATGGATAAACCATAGGCGGATAATTTACAGATAATTTTTCCTGTCTTTTTCCTGACTGATATTGTTAGGGGGATTTAGAATTGTCCCTAAAACATGAGACTGTGCATAAAAGAAGTGCACAAAGACAAATACATATTACATTAGAAAATATATTGGATCTCAATTGAATCTTTGCCAACTAATAATATAGGGCTCTTACACCAATATTTTTATAAAATCACATAATAACCATAAATCTTCAATTTTATTTTTTTAATTCTAACTAAAACAAGAGTGAAATAAATGTGTGCATAATTAAACACTGTAGATCTCTAAGAGTGTCCTGGTCTGTTGGATGAAGAATGAGAAATTCAGTTTTGTAAGGAGGATTAATCTGTTTTAAAGCAATGTTAAGCATACTGGGAAGGCCCAGAATAGTTCCATGTAGCTTCAAAATGAGAAAAATAGCCAAGAGGACAATGAACTGGAGGTAGAATTATTTTCCATATATTTGCAAATCTAGGCAATGCATTCTCCATTCAAGCCACCAAATGAATGGACAGCTAAGGGAGCAAGTCAGAGATGAAGGCTCAAATTGCTTTTACCTTGGGGCTACTGTCTCCTGCCTCTTGGGATGCATTTCAATCTAAATTCTCTATTTATTTTGGAAGAGTGGGAAGGAAAGGGGCTAATTGTCACAGAAGTAGGTTTCATTGTTAATCTTATCACAACTGAACCTCCACGTTAAACAAAAACTTGTAATATTTTATGTTAAAAGCAATTTATTTTCTGAATAAAATAAGGAGAAATTTCTTTTCTCAAATAGTCTGCTAGTAAACCTCTAAGTCTTCAGTATTCTATAGAAAATGATTAAATCTCTTACTGCCCAAAGACACACAAAGCAAAGAAGCAATGTCTGGGGTATTTTCACAAACAAATCATCCTTACAAAGATAATCTTATAAAATTCATATATCGTATTTCATGATATAACCAATAAATGTTGGAACGCTTCAGAGAGGGATAAAATTAAAACATTAAGAAGATTTAAAAATAAAAGCTAACTCTCATAAGTAAAACAAATTAGCTTAAGGCTCTATATATCTAGCATTTTTGCTGTGGTTCACCAGGAATTAATGAATCAAATGTTCTGATCAAAAAGAATTTTGGTGGCTACAAAGATTTGGCCAAAAGTATAAAAATTGTTGAAATTACTAGACTCAGTGGGCTTACCTACTATGGACTTAGTAAAACAACCTGTAAGATTCTTTATAGTAATAGTAAAAATAATAGTAACTCTCTGAATCATTATGTAAGTTATGGTAAGTAAGCCAAGGGACAAACATAAGTGCTTAGGAAAATTTATTCAATTGTTCTTTCTACAAAGAGCTACTGCATAGATTTGGCTACAATTACCTACCTATTCTAGCCAGCATCTACACAGTTAGCAGCACAGAAATTTTAATCGGATAATGGAAAAATAGTCAAATAAGCATATCTAACTTTTTTGTTGATACCTGTTTTATTCAAATTAATAATTACTGGGAAGGATACTTTTACCCTCATATAAAAAAATAAAAATATTTTTATCTGTGCTTTGAAAATGTATATTTTATGTCACAATTATATCACTATCTTTCTAAAAATAATGTTACAAATAAAAATGCAGAATTCCATCTATAGAATGAAGCTTTGAGTTTCCCATATGATCAATAAAACCTTTGCCTTTGTAGCTGAATCACCCCTAATATGATTACTCTTTTGACTGGCTTACTGGTCAAATCAGAAGGCATGGTTGATGCTGTGGTTTACCAGTCATACATGAAGTCAGCTTAGAGCATTGACTGAACTGCATCCTGGCCAATTTGAGCACATTGTACAAGCATGCTTCCTCTGAGAAGAGTCCAGGAAATGGAGATCATGCGGGTTTGCGAAATGTTCTGTAAAACTCTGTGCAAGAACATAGGGTCACATCAGCCACGTGAGAAACAGAAAAGTCATATAGCAAGTGGAAGGCTCAGTTTTGGAATGTTTGCTTTAATCAGTCCAAGGGATTTAGTACAGAAAGAGAATACAATGAATTATTTGGAACAGCACTAGACCTTCGTCAATTGCTAGCCTGTAAACACGAGCCAAAAGCATTTGCATCATGTGCTTGAAATGCATGATCTATGCTACATGTTCTGCCAACATTTTCAGGCCTATAAGTCATTTTACAACCTGCCATGTGACTCAGACAGAGAGCTGGAAAGCACTGGTGTTCTGTTGTGCTCAAGGCTTCTTCCCACTCCCCTCCCATTCCTTTCTGCCCCAACCTTTCGTTCTCCTTTTAACTAAGTGGACATGGCCTTGCTTTTCAGAGATCTACTTAGGGGCTACTAGGACTCACCAGCTGTATTGGGTTCTGCAAGTTCAAATGCATTTAATGGAATATTTGCAGTACCAAGATATCTGTATTTTAGTAAAAAAAAAAAAAATGTGACTGAGGAGACTTGGCTGGTTTCACTCCTCTAGGAGTACTTGGGAGATTTTAGACTGTGATGGAAAATCCACTGGACAGAGAATAAAAGACCTGAATTTTAGTCCCAGCCCTGAAACTAAGGGCAATTACATGATTTTTGAGCATGGATGTCCTTTATAAATCAACATAGTGCTACTGACTCATGGTTAACTGAAAATGAGCTTTCAATTGCACATGATTTACTAATGATAGAGTAAAAGCAGGCACCATGGCCAGTCTTTGGCTAATGGCACATATTTTCACAAGTTACAGGTGTTCATTAGGGTCATAAAACAGAAAATTAACATTGTATGGGGTTCACATCAACAAACTGGGTGCCTTATAATATGTTCTCCCCAAGATTTTGTGAAATAAATTCTTTTTTTAGGTTATACTTTTGAATCATTCTGGACTAGCTAGAATACAATTAGAACACTGAAGTAATCTCATATCTAACAAAATTGGGATGGGCTAACTCGGATGAAGACTGGGAGAGTCTGGCTCCTCTTTTAACAGAGCTGCATGGCTTTGTGGAAGGATGTCAAACTGAAAGATAACATATTGCAGTTTTAGGCCAGGCTCTGTTAAGAATCAACTGTAAAGTAGACAAAGGTTATACTCAACTTATTCTAAAGTTCTTTCTAGACCTAAAATTTGTGATTATTTTAATCAAAGGAAATAACAAGGAAAATCCTACTGCAATTGTCTGTAAATACCACTATGGAACTATATACTCCCCAGAGATATTAAAAGTTACTTAATGCTGGAGGATGATCCTTGACTTAGAGCAATTTTCTTTCCTTATTCGGTTTATAACCTAGTGATCCTCCTAACACTGAAATATTCCGTGAAGATCGCATGTCAGCCAACCGCTTGAAAAGAGTAATGCACATGCTCTTCGGTGCACCTCATCGTGTGTTTTCATTCAGGTGTTTCATTTTTCACGGTGTTACATTTTATTTATGTAAAGAGAATGTTAAAAATAGGAAACGGCGGCAGCAAAACGAGCTACCTGACAGCCTAACAAAATGCCTGCCCTGGGAATTGTGACTTCCATTTGTAACTTGTGGACTTAAACTACAAGTACAGAAATTACAGGTTTATTCTCTGATAGATCTCAAAGCCAACCATGGGTAGAATCCATTCTAAAAAGCAGCAGGTGTTTCCCCCTGTCCTGTTTGGGAGCCCCCAAAATACAAAGGTATAAAAAAATGTAAAAAATGGCAGAAAGAAGCCTTAAAACTGTTTTTCTGTTCATTTTAAAACCAGACCACTAGGTAAATTTTCTTTCTCAGATGTAAGACGTTAGGGGAGAAGTAAAACTTTAAAACTAGTGAGTGACTCACTTTCAATTAGCTTCCATTCCCTCCCAGACATCACTGAAATTGAGAGTTCAGGCATTTTAAAGCAACAGAAGATTCTGTTTTCATGGATACCAACAAAGGAAAAGTCTAAATAGTTGATTAAGGAAAAGCATTTGTTATAACTTTAGTTACACCCTGGAAATCTATAGAATTACACAAAAGATATTTGGTTTGGGGATTTCCAGCTTAAAGTAGCTATTTAATTTTAGATGAGAGAGAGAATTTTTGAATACCAGATGTGTTTACATTCCAACAACCAGATTAATACTGGCCTAGGGACCCAAAATCATTCATCCTTAGCAATTGTCCATTACTTAAGGCAAAATAACATCCTGGACTTAGTGCATCCTACAGGATACTTAATTAGTTCCAAAGACAAAATTAGACACTGGTGAGGTCTCTGCAATTTCGTCTTACAGTTTGAGGAGTTGAATAGATCTGGGAGCCAGAATATTTTATCATCTTTAATGGGTGTTCTTTAAGGAAAGATTAAAAATCTATCCAGGTTGAATGCAGACAAGGGAAAAAGATCTGGATGAAATCAAAGCAAATGAGGCCTGACTGCATAGATAGCACTCAACCTGTGTCCTACAAGCGATACTTTCCCAGCTCTGCAAACTCTCCCCAGCCCAACCAACCACTTACCTAATGTGTACATCTAGACTTACACTGAGTCCAAATAGATGCGTGAGTCAAGGAGTCTCAGGAAAGCCCTGACTCTGCCAAATATCTCCTCCATTTTCTGGAATTCCTCAGTATATAGCAATACTTCTTAACCAGAACTATCTATCTAGAAGTACCTATCAGAAACACTTCAGGGTATTTTAAAAAATATAGATACTCAAGGGACCTCTTGGATCAGCAGGTTTACATTAGAAATGTTAAATGCTCTAGGGATGGGCATGACTGTGACTTATGGTCAGAGCTGAGAACATTGGCCTAAATGGGCCGAGACTGAAAAGCAGCCTTCTTGCAAATGTGATCTCTACTGAGAGAGCCATTGATCTTTCCTGCTTTAATTGAACAATTGCAATCACATTCTCCTATAATTTTAGAGTCAGCACAGACTGAGTTTTCATCTTGTCTGTCCTACTCTGTCCTACCTTTATCCAGGTGAGAGAATTAAGTCCAGAGAGAAAAGAATATGTATTGACCAAGGTCACCCAGTTGCAGTGGCAACAGCAAAGGCCAGAACCCAGTTATTTTATTTCTGATTCAGTAAATATTCTACTTTGCCACCACTCACACTGCCATCATCAGTTTGTTTATTAGCATCTATCATGGATGTCATGAAATATGGTCCCACTCCAGTAAGTTGTAGTGAGGCTGAAATGAGAAAACGGTACTGTGCTACATTTGGAACAGAGAAAACGGTTAACAAATGTTTCCTTTATCAAGGATCCCCTTTTACCCCCTGAATATCTATACATCTCTCTCAGTATCACAGGTAAGAGCTCCGAATAGCTGACAAGCATATTGTGGTTGGAAGCAAAGAAAACAAGCAAGAGGGGTAGGTGCATGGAAGGATGAGAAGTGCAGGAGTGAGGAAGTCTAGGCAAACTTTGCTGGGACCAGCTTTATCTCTACTAATAGAATCAACAGACTTCTGACAAAAGAACAGATAACTGGCTCTCGAAGTCTTTTTCAAAGAACAGATGGGAGGTAGGAGTTGAGAACTCTATTCTGGGATTGCAGAAATCACTATAGATGTTGTGGGTTTTGCCAAATCACCCAACTGGCTTGTGACTCAGTTCTCTCCATCTGCTAATGTGCTAAAACGTTGGGAGGCACCATCTTCTGCACCTACTTGCCTCACAGATATGCTTTGAGGAACAACATATCAAAGCCTCTCAGAGACTTTGGATTAATTAAAAACTAAACCCTATTGTGAAGGGGAAATTAGTTTTAACTTTTGGAGTCAATGAGTTTTTTGAGGCATTTTCTAAATATAAATATTATTTTCAAAAGGACAATTGATCTTTGACCTATTTGTGTGAATCAATATATTTTGCTGTGCATCCTATCAATTAAGGTAACTAGCACAGGCTGAAATGCCCTTTAACATTTTGATCAAAACTAAAAGGCAGCAACGATACAAACCTTGCTTTTCGTCAGTCAGTGAAATAAGATCTATCAAAATGAATATGCTGTGAGCCTCACCGAATGTGCCACAACACCCAGCATTACTAATTAGAGCTGCATCTTTAAGATATTCATGATTTTAAAAATTAAAATTGTTCTTCTTGTACATCTAAAGATTCATCTTCACATTCCGCCTCCCTCAGTGCTGCCTTACAATGGTGCCAAACAAAATTTTTCATTCTAAATTTTAGAGCATGTGTGAATATGATTTTATTCTGTGAGTGGTTGGTAATATTTTTTTAGAGTTGACATTATTTGACAGTTCATTTAAAATAATTATTGCTCCAAGTTGTTTTTGCTAATGTGAGATAACTTAAAAATCTTAAATTTCTCTTAGACAAGCTTGCACATTTTTTGAGATAGAAATTTGAAGTTTAAAGAAAGTAATGTTTCTTTGATTGAACTCGTCCTAACTTACAGGAAATTGGTCTTTTGTGCTAATAAAGGTTAATGTCTATATGATGCCAAGAGAGAAAACAGTGGATTCAGAAAGGCCAAGAAAAAATACTTCATTGTAAAGAAAACCAGGTAACTGTCTCGGTGTCACATTTGGACCAGTCACAGTGGTTGGAGAAGAGAAAATGATAGAATTCTGGGTTAACACAAGAAAGAGCGATGAAGTTGATGAAGGAGCCAACAGATTTCTTGGGAAGTCAGTGTTGGTCCAAACAAAGGAAGCCAGAAATGAAGACTGCACGGGGCCTTAGGGCTGAATTACTGACTGTCTCTCAGGAACAGGAGTGTGGAAGTCAGGGTAATGAGTTGGGAGGAGGCATTTCCAAATGCTCCACTGTATTCTGCTATAGTCCAACTATGATGTGAGTTGGAAATACCTGCAGTGGGTTCAAGTCAGGAGTATTATTCTGTCCCCCCTGAGTTACCGTGTGCAGGGTGAAGGCACTGCCATTGGTCTCAGGTAGACATACCAGAGCCAAGAAGGCCTGTACATCCCACTTTACTGCATGGAGTTCCTGGTGACTCTCTCCAGGGGACAGTCCTACAGTCAGACGTAGAGACCCCTTGAGAGACAGCACACCAAGCACATTTACTTGTCCTAACTGCCTTCGCTGTGTTGCTTTAAGGGAACTTCACATGCCTCTGCAGCATCTCATTTGACTCTTCCTCTTTGAGATGCAAGGATGCCAACTCCAGTATATTTACCTTTGCTAGACAGGTGAGAAGTGGCACTATGGTTACATTAGTAATGCCTTCTAGAACCCAAAAGTCACAAACACTGGAAATGAAAATGTAGTTGTAATAAGCCATATTTGTAAAACATAACTGAGATCACTTCCAATCACCACCCCTAAAAATCCAATGTAGAGCCCTTTCCCTGAAAGAATCCTGAAAATCAGTGTCATATCTGTCCACATATAATTTGATTTCCTGGTTTGGTTAGAGATTAATGGCAGTGATGCCAAACACACATGAGGCCCTTTAATTATGAGCAAACAATCAAGCTTGCACATGTATGCATATACACATATGTAATATTACACGTGCATATATAGTCTCTTTTTATAATTCCATCTTATTACCACCCAACTATCCTGAAAAGGCAAGCTGTCTGTGAGAGGCAGGCCATGCAGGAATTTAGTGCCACCCATCATAACAGGGGAGAAGGAGAAAGCAGGGATTCTGTATTCATCTGCACATTAATGCTAACTCCAAGGAGAGCTGTTATTTCAGTCTAACGTTATTTTGAGAAGAAAAGAAGCACCCTATCTACTTGTTATGATATTGTGTGGTGGAAACACTCAGTCAGAAAAATGAAAAATTTCCTCCCAATCAAGTTATTGCAGTATTGGGTAGACCCACCCACAAAATGTGTCAACACTTCTATCCAAAGTATGGTCAGTGGTGTTTCTATAAAATAATAACTTTTAAAAGGCCCCATTATACATGTAGTAACATTTCAACTATGTGACATTCTGGAGAAGGCGAAACTATGGAGACAGTAAAAATATAGTGATAACCAGGGAGTAGGGGGAGAGAGGGATAAACAGACGGAGCACACAGGATTTTTAGAGCAGTGAATCTCCTTTCTACGACACTGCAACTGTGGAGACATGTCGTTATACATTTGCCCAAACCCTAAGATGTACACCCCTAGGATGTACAGCACCAAGAGTGAGCCCAAACTGCGGACTTTGGGTGATCATGACGTGTCAGTGCAGGTTCATCAGTTGTATCAAATACATCACTCTGGTGGGGTTATATGAAAAATCTCTGTGCTCTGCCCAGTTTTGCTGTGAACCTAAAACTGCTCTAAAAAGTGAAGTTTACTTTAAAAAAAATTTAAAGTCTCCATTGGGGGAAAAATGCCAATTTGCTTTTTGGGTTAATCAAATCCAGTTGTACATTTCATCTTCCTTGGTTACTTTCCCCAGGAAATGATAAAATAATAAGCTTTTCTGCAGACTGTGCAAAGAGGAGGAAGCACAAAGCAATAGGCAAAAAACACATAAGTAAATGTGAGTTCTAATCTCAGATCTGTCACTAATTAGCTACGTGACCTTAAGCATCCTATCACCAAACAATTATTAAGAATTCGATGTGCTAAGAACTCTGCTAGATGCAGGGACACACAAGCCAGAGAGAGAAAAGGGCAAATAAATCATTCTGATTAACAGAGACAAATCTCTGATAGAAGCAAGTGACTTACTCTTCCTGGACAGAGGGAACACTATGTGCAAAGATAAAAAAGTTCTGCCACAGAAGATATTAACAGGATGGTAGAAGGAGCATGAGCCAAGATGAGCAACCCTCTCACTTCCTCCAGACCTCGGTCACACAACACTTGTAAAGGAATTGATTGTATTGGACTCCCTTCTCTCTGCTGACCCTATGATACCCTTTGTTACTCCAATTTGGGGCCGCCACACCACATCTAATCAATTGACTTGAACTCTCAGAGCCAGATTCTTGAATGGGGTTTTCTTAACTTAGCAAAGGTGATTGATCACTTTATTCTGATAAAAAGCCTTGTTTTCTACAAATAAGAAGGTCTGGTTAATATTTGAATGCCAAGAACAGAGTCCTCACTTGACACTTCAATCAACAGTCATATCAGTGCAATTGCTTTAAATATTCAATTAAAACAAAGTGATGGATTTATGTGAAAATAATATTATTAACATGAGAAGAAGTCAGGCAATGTAATGAAGCCTGAATCAGTGTCAAAAATCAAACTTTCTTAGCTTATAAACAAAATCTTAACTTTTAAAAAGCAGATTTTTTGGTATTTTATTTTCCAGATATCATAAAATAAATGTCAAGTGGAATTACAAAGGGTGTGCTCCCTCTCAGCAGTGGAAGTGGAGTGGGTCATATGGGAGAAAGGAATATTACTGTTGCTTGACAACATTATGCTCAGAAAATATCAAAAAGCAAAGAGAGTTTAAAATGGGTATTTACATATAATATCCATGCATATTTACATTTAATATCATATTGGATTTAATTTTATTACTTTCTGGAAAGCAATTGGGAGAAAAATAAACACAGTGGAATGTTATCTCATTGCCATGCAGAATCAATATAATCACATGGCTGATATAAACTCATAAGAAAACGCTTGTGACATTTCATCGGAGCTTCTTAATTTAGTATTTACAATGTCTGTGTGAAATGATATAGTAGTTTTATTGTTTAATTATGGAGATGGTAAAATGTAGCTGATTCCTGACTTCTTCCCCTTAATTACTGTAGCTTGCTCTCACATTGTTGAACGCAGAAGGATATAAGTTCATCTCCTATTAGGGTTGCTATTGCTCAGATTTCAAATAATTTGTAATCTTCCCTGAAAATGATCTTTAAAAAAGTCTTTCCTCTATAATATGTGGACCTTTGTTATAAGCAATAATGTAGCACAGGAGTATGATTAGGGCGAGATAATCACCGTGCAAAATAAAACGATGCTTTGGAGTCCCGTAACCTGCCCGAAATGGTTCTTCATCTTGCTGATGTCCCTGAGATTGATTGTCCCTTCCTGGTAGGTGATCAGATCTTTGGGAAACAGGGGCCAAATTTTTTTTTATTACATACCATATATGTAATTTTAATGACATTATTTGCACAAGCAAATGTATAATAAAGGGTAAGTCAGAATGAGCAGATAAACAAATGCGTCTGCCCCCTCTCCCCAACCAGTGTAGGATTCTTGAGCCTTGGCTGTAACAGAGTAATGTCTGTGGCACAGAGACTGAGCTTGTGTTTCTAAAGTAATTTGCATTCGAGGATTTGGGTTAACTGATCGCTATGGCTAATGAAGTTGACCAGACACCTGTTTTTTCCTTCATTGCTCCTTGAGTAATTTTAAAAATTCTTACTATGCCTTTGAATTTAGCACCAGTTAGATGTCTGTTTGCATTCCTGCACTGCTAGAGTAATAGGAGAATTACGCCCCCCAAACAATCCCACCTCTGTATTTCCCTCCAAATAAACAATTTTTCTCATCTCTGGGAAATCGGCCCCCACCCCGGAAGCCAGTGTGAAATACGAGGCTCTCCCCCAACAACAGCATCCGTAAAGCAATCTCCACAGAAGTTGTTTTTCTGATTTTAAACACAGATTTGTCTTATGGCAAATGGCTCCATTTAAACAAAACGAAACAAAAGTTATAAAATTCTACTGTCTCCAGAACTGATGGTGTGCGATTAACATTCCCCACAACTTCACAGAGAATGCCACAAGGAACTCAGCAAGGGGAATTGATTGAGTCACCTATTCAAGAAGAAAAATGAACAGGGTGCCAGGCCTGTTGACAGGGAGAGAGATGAGTCCAGCCTTATCTTCATGTTATTGCCCTTGCCAGTTGCTATCACACTATTAAGATAAAGCAAGTTACCCAGGTTTATAACCCACTGATTGGAAGTTGGATAGTGAATTCATGATTTTTCTCTTTGTGAGTATTGGCTTAGCCCAGACCAAGGTGAGTTGGTAAATGAACAATCTACTCTCTAGGAAATAGACATAAAGAGCAAACCAAAGCACTTATGTGGCCAGTCAGAGCTTTTACCAGGTAATGGTGGGTGTGATCAAGTGATGGGAGCTGGGGCAGAGGGGAACTTGGAAGAGTTTGATGGTTTCTATAGGCTTAACTAAATAATGTTTCAACTGAGCATGGCTCCTGTCACCCAAACCCCTAGTGGCCAGTTTTCCATCAATAAATGAAGTCTACTAAGTTCTAGTCCTTGTTATATATGCGACCTATTCTCTGTTGTAATTTTTTAAATCATAAAGTGGAGATAAAAAATACTTAGTGCAATTACTGAGGAGATAAGCTATGTATCTAAGTATAGTCGATCCCCAATCTCCATCAATTCCAAACTGTCAATCAGCATACTCACTAAAATTACTTGTAACCCTCAAATCAATGCTTGCAGTGCTTTTGCAGTCACTTGTGGACATGTATAGAACAGCAAAAACCCTTGAGCTACCTGATGTACATATTCCCAGCTGAAGTAGAAAAAAGCATCACTGCGCTTTTTTGTCTTAGCTCCCACACTATAAATAAGTGTACTCCTTCAAGTCTACTGTATGCCAAGCTTTCTGCATTTTTGTGCTTTTTGGTGGTGATTGTGCTGTTTAAAATGGCCCCCAAGCATAGTGCTGAGGTGCTTTCTCGGGTTCCTAGGTGCACGGTGTCTGTAATATGCTTTACAGAGAACACACATGTGTTAGGATAGATCAGCCTCATTCAGGCAAGTGTTATAGTGCTGTTGGCTGTGAGTTCAATGTTAACGAATCAACCATAAATAGTAAATGAGGTGTCTTTACGCAGAAACACAAGTGTCTCTAAACTTTAAACACTTGAAGCAAGGTTATATATCTGTTGGTTGATGAAAATGTGACCAGAGTTTCATAGAAACTCTAACCAGCTTGCTTCTGCCCACATCCCTCTGATCTTTTTTCTAGTCACCACCATTTCATGCTTGAATTACTGCTACAGCCTACTCTGATTCCTAGACTTGAATCTTTCCACCCATCACCTAAAGTCAAGCTTGAAGGATCTTTTCAAAGTATAAATTTCATACTTAAAACCAGTCAGTGGTCCCCAGTGTCCCTAGGAATAAACCCATTTCAAAATGCATAATGAACTGGGCCTTTCCTTCTACTCAGTCTCTTCTGCTATGCTTCCACCTGGCTCAATGTTCTGTTTTTCCTTTAAAGAACATATGCTCCTTTTTACCTCGGGACCTTTGTACTTCCTGGACCCTTGGCCTTCTGGCTCAATATAAAATTTGCCTCATGGAACCCCTTTGGTCTTTTACACATCAGGTGAGCTGTTACATTATCCAGGAAGATGCCCCCACATTTGATTTGGCTCAATGCTCTACCACGTGAGAACAAAGAACCCAAACAAGCCCCATCACAGGGTCTCTCATGGTGCATTTTACTGGTCCCTTACCCCCATCCCCCACCCCCACATTAAACTGAAATTTTCCTGAGGACAGGAACTTCCCCTTGTCTGTCACAGGATCCTTAAGGCCAGCACAGGTCATGGCATAGAGTAAGTAGGATTTCAATAAGTATTTGTTAAAGTACTCTACCCCTTACCAACTGTGGAAAAACCCCCTGGACTTTGAGTATCAGTTTCAAAAGTGTAGAACCCACGAATCTTACAAAACCTCTTGCACTAGTAGCCATTGGGCTAACTCGAGTCCCCAGGTTTGTTTTGTAAGTGCACACAGTGCTGTTTCTGAAGACCGATGTGAATGTCTCGGGCACAGCGTGTCCCTCCAGTTCGCCCCCCACTTCCCCGCTGCTGGAGGGTCGCCTGCCCTGCCAGTGCCTACTCTGGAAGGCCTTCAGGTTTTTGACCACTGATTTATAGAGTTTTTTGAAATGAAAGAAATATAATGAGTCAGAGAACCTTGTATCATCTGAACAATTAGCACCAGAATCCCTTTTAATAAGAAAACTGTTTCTACTTGGTAAAACATACTCCTAGGAATTTGGAGTAGAAGTTGAGACTCCAGGGACTTAGGAACCATCTGATACCAAAATTCTGGAGGAAGGGACAGAATTTCTCTAGATAGGAGGAAAAGAGAATTTAGGGTTATTGGTGATGACAGGAATGGGGAATAGGATCAACAAAAGAACAAACAGAGAAGGAAGAAAGAATCCACACGATATCAAAAAGAATACTCTAAGGCAAGGTTGGCGATTTTTGACCCTCAGGCCAGGTTTATTTTGTTTATGTAAACAAGGATGTACTGAATACAGCCATGCTCTGCTTACATATCTACAGCTGCTTGCCCACTGTAAGGATAGAGTTGAGTAGCTGTGGCCGAGACCTTGTGGCCCACAATGCCTAAAATACAATAGTTACTCTCTGGCCTTGCACTGACATTTGCTGAGCCTTGATCTAGGGAAATAGCCAGTGGGCAAAACCTTCACTTGTTAGAGTGGCTACACAGAAATTTTCTGATCAAAAAGGCCTAATGTGGAGTTGAACGTGCAGTGTAAACTTCCTCAGCCTCCTTAATTATTTGGGGAGAACTAGTTTGTTCTTGAAGCTTTCCTTGAGAAGGCTTTGCATGGTAAGTTTGAAGAAAGGTTGAATTTCACTTCCAGGACAAAGTAGCATATTTTTATAAGTGGCAACAGTTTATGTGGTCATGAGAGCTGCAATTTCTGCTCAGAATGCACGGAAATCCATAGGAGGGAGATCCCGGTCAGGATTGAGTAGGCTCTACAGACTGTCAGGGAAGGGTGCTAAATCCAGATTTACCCCCTTCCTGAGGGAAGAAAGGATGAATGACATGACTTATGTGTATATAAACACCCCGCACAGTGCCTGGTGCATAGGGCACTCAAATGCAGCAGGAGTCCTGGCCAGGTAGCTCAGTTGGTTAGAGGGTCATCTCTACATCAAAGCTGCAGGTTCGATCCCCAGTCAGGGCACATACAAGAATCAACCAGTGAATGAGTAAATAAGTTGAACAACAGATCAGTCTCTCTCATTCTCATCAATAACATTTTTTAAAGCAGGAATTGCTATTATTATTTAGCTCATTTTCATCATTTATTTTATTGTTGAGAAAACCAAAGAAGATAAAAAAAATAGCAACTCCCTGAAGATCCTGAAGAAACTTTGAACAACACAGGGGTTAGGAGCACCAAGCCTCGCACCTACAGTCAAAAATCCTTCTATAATTTTTGACTCCCCCAAAACTTAACTACTAATATCCTACCATTGACAAGAAACACAAACAGTTAATTAACACATATTGTGTATGTGATATTTATTATATACTGCATTCTCACAATAAAGTAAGGTACATAGACAAAATATCATTAAGAAAATCATAAGGAAGAGAAAATACATTTACAGTATTTATTGAAAGAAAATTGTATAATTAGACTCATGTAGTTCAAACCCATATTGTTCAAGGGTCAACTGTATAAGAAAAATGTTTATGGAGATATTAAAATTGAATCCAAAAAGAAGAGGTCAAATATACTTGCTGTGAGAACTAAGATGGCCTCTATACTTGAACCTTAAATTTACTCTAAGCTTTCTTATACCAGGTGTAATAAGAAATAAATTATATTATGAGTCTATATAGGAGAAGAAAGCTGAGTCATTATCAGGGGGGAAAAAAGTTCACTCAGCCCTAAATTCTTAAAGCAGTCTCTCACATTGGACCTTCAGGGTATTTGGCATGGCAAAATGGAGAACAAAGCGGTTCCCAGGCTGACTGAACACTGAGAACCATGTGGAGTTTTCTGGAAGTGCCCATCCCTAGGCCTTGCACCCACTTATTGACCATCTTAGGGCTGGGGCCCAGATGTCCTCGGCAAAATCATTATGGGTGATTCTCAGGTGCAGCCAGGACTAAGCACCCAAGGAAAGAGCATCCTCTGATTTAGAAAATTATAGAAGCATATTTCAAATGAATATATTTTTGGTCTTGAGGCCTACTAGTATGAGACTTTTTACACATGTTTGAAATGTTTTTAAAATTTATTCTTAATTACAGTTGATATTCAGTATTAAATTACTTTCAGTTTTACAACATAGTGATTATTCATTTATGCAACTTGTGAAGTGACCACTGCAGTAAGTTTAGTGGTCATCCGACTCCATACACAGTCGTTATGATATTGTTGTCCATATTCCCTATGCTGTGTACTTTACATCCCCATGACTGTTTTTATAACTGATAGTTTGTACTTCTTAATTTCTTCACCGTACTTTACCCACCCCCCGGTCCCCTTCTCATCTGGCAACCATCAGTTTGTTCTCTTTATCTCTGAATCTGTTTCCATTTTGTTCATTCATTTATATTGGTTTTTAGATTCCACATGTAAGTACAAGTCATATGGTATTCGTCTCCATGTTGTCCAGATCCATCCATGTTGTCACCAACGGCAAGATTTTATTCCGGGGGGCTGAGTAACAGTCTCTTGTAGATGTGCACCACATCTTTATCCATTCATGTATCCAGGGACACTTAGTTGCTTCCATATCTCAGCTATCGTCAATAATGCTGCAATATACATAGGGTTGCATATATCTTTTCATATTAGTGTTTTGAATTTCTTCAGATAAATACCCAGAAGTAGAATTGCTGGGTCATATGGTAGCTCTATTTTTACTTTTTTGAGGAGTGTCCACACTGTTTTCGACAGTGGCTACACCGGTTTATGATCCCATCAGCAGTGCACAAGCATTCCCCTCTCTTTACACATTGGTCCACACTTGTTTGTTAATTTATTGATGATAGCAGTCTGACAGGTGGGAGGCGATATCCCAGTGTTGTTTTAATTTGGATTTCTCTGTAAGATGTTATCTCGTTGTTTTACTTTGGATTTCTCTGAGCATCTTTTCATATGTCTGTTGACCATCTGAATGTCCTCTTTGGAGAAATGTCTATTCAGGTCCTCTGCCCATTTCTTAATAGTATTGTTTCTTTTTTGATGTTTAGTTGTATGAGTCCTTTATATATTTTGGATATTAATCCCTTACCGGATATACCATTGGTGAGTATGTTCTCCTACTTAGGTTGTCTTTTTGTTTTGTTGATGGTTTCCTTTGCTGTGTATAGAGTTTTTAGTTTGATGTACTTCCATTTGTTTATTTTTTCTCTTCTTTCCCTTGCCCGAGGAGACATAGCCAAAAAAAATAATAATATTGCAAGAGTCATGTTAAATAGTATACTATGTATGTTTTTATTTCCTATGAGTTTTATGGTTTCAGCTTGAGCATCTGAAGAGTGGAGTGTTTCTTCAAAAATGCCAAGGTTGCTGCCATGGATTGGGAAAAGAATTGAGCATTTCAAATTTGAGATAAAGATTACCAATGGGGCTAAGGAGTAGACTCCAGGCAGGATGTTATGTTTGTGTACCTGGTTTCAAAATAGTGGCTGGAGCCCTCTTTATGACCATAAGCAACCTTGCTTTAAACAATTTGATGAAATGTTTTCACTCAACTGGGAGATGTAGCCTGTGGAATCTGCTCCTACGAGTAATAGTATGGCTGTCTCTAATTCACAACTTATCTGCAGAGAATACCTAGATCAGGCTCTTCTTATCTCCAAAGGGTAGCAAATGTGGGTAATCTGTGTCATAAACACACATCAGAATAGAGCTCCATATTTTATTTAACTAAAAGTAGAAGGGTAGTTTGCAAGTTGATTGTAGAGTGATCATTTAATTTGCTCCAAGTTATTTCTACTAAAGCTGTATTCTGATTCGGCAAAGATGCTAATCTTAGCAGTGGGAAATTATGTCATGCTGGCAGTATTTTAATGGCTTCAAGCCTCTTTCCCTTGGGCAGAGTTGGCTATCACTGCATTTCCCCCGGCCAGAATGTAACCCAAAGCCACTGCAACAGGAAGCTCCCTGGAAACAGTCTATCTGCCTCAGTGACCTCTCCATTTAAGAGGAAGCATATCTAAGCCTTACTATTAAAAAGCAGGAGGAGCCAAGACACACCAGAGATGATGAAGTTGGAAGGCAGCCTGAAATAATGAGGATAAAGATAAAAGAAAGTTTGTATATATTGAGGATTTATAATGTGCCAGGTACTATACTAAGTGCTTTACAGAATTTCATTTCATCAAATGCTTCACACAACCCTATGAGATACGGTCTGTTATACCCAATTTACTAATCAGGAAGTGGAGATACAGAGAAGTGAACTGCCCATTCTCGACCAGTGAGTAAAACTGGCACGCTTGGTCCGGAACCCAGGCAGTGTGACTGCAGAGTGATGTGCTTAACTCCACACCCGAGAAGGTGGAGTCCCCATCTGATAAGTCTGATAAAACTGGACATAACAAGTCTTTCTGGATTATGCTGTTGTCTCTGTGTTTCTATTGACTATTTATCCAGTGTTTTTTTCCTTGCTTGTCTCTGACTTGGAATGAGAAAGAACAGGATGTACTGGACAGCACTAGTGCTGTGCACTCACAGTCCACATGTTCCCCTCGGGCAGCAAACAGATCCCTTTTTCCACGACCTTTGCTTAGTTTTTACCACCTCCTCTTCTTTAGTGACTGTTGTCATGATTCATAGCTGAGCTTGTGTACAAATTTCTACAATCCTTATTGGAAGTCTGTTTTGTGTCAGTTTCTAAACCAGAAAGTCCTTTCAGCACTTTTCACCTTTCACCTTTCACCTTCGTTCCGGTACATGTGCGCTGCGCTGGAGCAAAGTCACAGCACATACATAATTGCTCCGTAATGCATTGCATTATTCTAATCACTTAAAAGATTTGGTCTGCATTTACACAATCAAAACGATTGTCATTTCAGTGCAATCAATTAGTAAATCTTGCTACCTTAATCAGTTCAAATCACATTCAACTAATTTGGTCAATTGATGCATAATGGCTGATAAAAATGACCCCAATTAATGCTGTACCATGTTTTCAGCATGTAAACCTAGTCTTGATGGTATTATATATATGGACTGCAGAAAGCCCTGGGGGATAGTTTCAAATCCCAATAGATCTAAAAATCTTTCAATAACACACTACACGCAGATGTTTTCCTGGAATTTGACAAATTAAGACAATCATACTGAGCACAAGATTTTTGAGAGAATTCTGCACCACTGAAATAACTAGTGAATAACTACAGGGAATGAAGGGGGAAAACAGAAATTCAGGGACACAAAGAGCCAGATAACAGGAGGAAAGGTCCTGGTTTTAGCATTTCTCTTAATAATAAAATAAGATGTCATGCAGATACATATGTTTACTCTGCTAATGGCCTTTACCCATAACACCATTACCAAGTCTAAGTGGGTGAGAATATTTCTTCAAGCTTACCTCAAAAATCGAATGCACAATAGAATAAACAAAGTAACTAAAAAATCAGTCTTCAGACTGCCCTTTGTGACTTCTTTTTCCCTTAAATTTTTCCATGATTAGTTTTCAGTTTAATTTCATAGTACCTGTGTAAGAAGGTGGAAGATTTTCCCTAATCCTATAGGCATAGTGTTGACAGAAGAGACAAATAAAAACTTCCCCCATTTGACCTTTAATCCACTTACTGAGTTATCACTTGCCTGCCTTCCAAGTGTTCTGACTGGGGGCAATTATTTCTATGGAAATGTGGCCAGAATAACCAGAAGAAGAGCAGCTATAGTTCGTTGACCTTGTACTGCCATTATGAATTAATACATTTAGTGATCATGACAAACTTTTATTAGGTACTTTAGTGGATACTAATATCAATCTCATTTTACACATCAGACAACACTGTGTAAACTGGAAGCACAGTAATAATTTCTTATAGTTTCATAGAATCAAGAGCATCATGCTTTGCTGGATCAACTGGAAATACAGTAAAATTTTAAAACTTCAAATCTTGATGCTCTGAACACCAAGGTTTCCCCACAATGAAATGACCTAAGGGCCCAAGTGAAAACTCTCCACTTGATCATTTATAACTCAGGCTGAGTTTAGAAAGAGTTCTTGTAGGGCCAGCTTCCTTGAGCTTCCCTTTCTTTACTGTCGCCTTCCCTTCTCACCATAGCCCGAGCCCTCCGTCCATTTGGACTGTGTACCCACTCTCTGTTGAAGAAGTGTGAAGGCACCAGGCACACATAGCATCGTCCTGAGCTCCAGAGGAGCCATGTGCTTGAGTGTCTCTGAGCCACCACCCTTTGGTTCATTCTCTTCCGTTTATCTTTCTAAAGCTCTAGCCATTGTGTTTATTTCATATGATATTTTTTTTCTTTCTCTGAAAATACCAAGCCATCCCCTAACAGGAGTCAAGCCTAGGGCTGTGCAGTTAGAGCTGGTTCCGCCTTCCACAGGAGTCCTTCTTTCACCCAGAAAGAAGCGTCTCCGTTCATGGTCTCCAGATGAACCAAAATAAAAAGCTAATGTAGACTTTTTCTCACCTCGAATTTACTTTCATTTAAACTGGTATACATGCGTGCCCGTACCCGATCATGAAGTGTGTTGGTTGCTTTGTTGATTTCCGATATATTCTAGGTTTGGAGCTGCAGGATCACACCTTCTCCAAAGAGCTCAGGAATTGCATCAGGGTTGTCATTCATACGGAAGGGAAGGGTTATTGTCAAGGAGAGGTTCATGTATTTACGTTAGAATGAATTTGTATTAGTAATAGGTATGGAGTAAATGAAATAAGTCTGATCCGGGGTAGTAAATCTGCCAGACTTAAGTGAGTTTCATATGCAGTTGACAGCATGTAAATTTCCTAAATATGATTAACAGCTTCATGCATGTGAGACCTATCAGCTACTGACAAAGCTTTCGTCAGGGAATGAAAAAAAATCACAGATAAATCAGATTTTTTTAATTCTACCTCTAGGGTTTTTCCTTTTGCTATAGATTTTTATTTTCTACCTTTTTCTTATTTTAGGACTTAATGTGTAATGCTTTTACTTTACATGTTAAGGGCCCCTATGTTATAGAGTAGAAACAATATAATTTTTCAGCTTGCCAGCTCTAATAGCAGGTAGCATTATATTTTCTATTGGGGGGTACCTTACTAATGGCTTATTAAAATGTGTTGTCTCTCATGTATATTAATTGTGGAGTCCACAAATCCTGAAAAACGCATCCTTAGTCACCTGTTTGCAATAGAATTCTAAGATGCTGAGTACTTTTCTCTAGCAACACCACTGATGTACTAATGTTGCATCAAGCATTACAGTACTCCAGAGGTTTGGGGTTATTTGATAGGTTTTGGGGGGTTTTATTTGTTTTTGTTTTTATTTTTAGCATTCCTTAAACCCTAGCACGGGGCTTTGTAAAATAAGCACAAATTGTTGAGGAGTCTCTCTAATTCCAAACTCTAGGTCTATGTCATTTAAGAAGCTTCTGTATAACTGAACAAAGAATTTGTGAGAGGAATTCAAGTCCCAAAATCAACCAATAAAAACGTAAGTGGGACCCCCACAGCTCCCACAAAGGCCTCGTTTTATGCCTAAAAGAAAATGAACAAACTTGCTTTCAGAACAAGAATTGCTGGTGTTAGGTCCATAAGACTTCTCAGGGCCTCACACTTTCCAATAAAACCTCTGAATAAATGTATATGTTTTTGGAGGAAAGGGGTAGAGTGCAAATTTTGTGGAGCTCTTTAGATGATTAGAATTAAAATAGTTATGTTTCAATGGCACTGCTTGTTGGCTCACAGTACATAAGTGAGTGGTCTCAATACTGCCTCCCAGAGTCCTCTCTGTGCCCAGGGAGTTGATGTGTGAGAGCACAGCAGGGAGAAATACTGCAGGAGGTCAGAGCTCCCTAGGGTGTGGACCTGCAGAGAGCTGAGGCGGAGCCCTAAATAACGGAAGTGCCCTGGTCCTGCCTAGCTCCTTATATATCCCAAAACTCTTTCATAGATGTTTTCTCCTTTGTGCTTCACCACCTGCCTCCAGGTAATGGATGATTTCAGTGGACAGTGACACTTGCGGTAGCGTGTTGAAGGGAAACATGGAGCATGAGGAAAGGAAGAACATGTGGGCTGTAACTCAGATCCCACTCCTAAAACCCAACAGACCCGGCCCTCTTCCTGGCCTCCTGGGTCTTTGAAGGTCTCAGAGAACTCTGCGTACTGGTCCTGGAGCAGCAGCGTAGCAGCTCCATTCCCTTTCACAGATCACTGCTGGGTACATAAGCTCAAAGTCGGGCACTGGGTGGGGCCTAGGCATGTGCCCCCAGAGTTGGATCCAACAAGCTTCTTGGTGCCCAGGAGGGTCCAGGAGGGCAGTTCATCCTCAAACACAGTCTTCTTGGGCCTTGCTCTGTGAGCTCCTGGCTGCAGGTGGCACAGAGACATGTCAGCATCTTCCTTTTGAAAGCAATTTTCTATATAGCCTCTAAAAAATGGGATCCTTTTTTATTTCTATTTGAATATAAGCTCAGAACAGTAGCACAGTGGGTATATAATTTCTTTGTTACTATATGTTAAACACATATTTGGATCCTGTGAATGCCTTAGCTAACCCTCTTAAAAAGAGTAAGTGCCACATGGCACAGTCAAAAACTTTTATCAGGATCCTGCGTCTTATAGAACCAAATGTATTATTATTATGTACATTAAGCTGTTCCCATTTCAGAAAAGGAAACAGAGGATGCGAAAAAAAGAATCTCATTTACAGAACACCTACCGTATGCCAGCCCCTCTGCTAGATCCTTTCTGTGTGTGCACTCCACCAGGTCTTCCAGAAAATATATGAATATATGAAAAATATATATATATGAAGCATAATCTCCATTTTGGAGATAGAGTTTCAGAGACATTAAGTAGCTTATCCAAGTCACTGGGCTAAAAGTGGAATACACTCATACTTACGTTTTTGACTATAAAACTTTTCTCTTTATTAGTCTTCCTTCCCATAAATCATGTCAATAGAGAAGAGAATCCCCAGGGAAGGAATCATGATTATAAATAAGAATATCGTGCTCTAATTTCAAAACCCCCGAAGCTTCTAAAGAATAGAGAGGACCCACATTTTAATCCAATGGTATTAATAGACCATGATATAAAGGCTGGTATTCCATTCTTCTTGGAGGGTTGGTTAATGCCAAATCTCCCAGTTCCTGGACCCTGGTGGGTAATTGCCCCAAACTTCTCCAGCACTCTGATCTTATACCTCTGTCCAAAATATTCCTTGGTTCTGATTGTTCTTATCCTCTTATCCTGGTTCACTCTCCCATTCTCTGAAAGTAGACTGAAGTCAATAATTTTCCCCTTTTGGTTTTAGAAGGAAACTGTGGAAGTCACTCCTATTCCTGGAATCTACCTTACAATTTACTGAACTAATGTGTGCATTTGCTTTTCAATTTTAGGGCCCTTATATTCTGTAGAAAACCTCTAAACTGTTTTTAACCTTCACATTAAAATTTAATTTCCTTAAGTTTAATTAAGGCTCTCCTTACATTATCTTAGATAAATGTCTAACTATCATACTTTCTGCAACATAAATTACAAAATTATTATTACTTGAGCTACATTCTTTTCAGATTACATGAACCAACATAATTTGGGAATAGCAATCTCTCCAACAAGCAAACCAGTACACTCAAATATAGCAGAACTTGTCCAGCGAAAATATTATCTAGTGAGAAAGTTGGAGTGCCCAGTGTAATCCATTTCAAAATACTAATTGGATGCATTTGTTTTAAGAATCTGGGCACATTGCATATGATGTCATATTATGCAGTTTCTTTTTGCATAAGTGAACCATTGCAAAGCACAAATGAAGACAAAATATCAAGCTTTTGTAAAGCTATTAAACAATAGCCCCTTGGTTATCTTGGCTCTGACTTTTACCTGATGTTATATTACTGACAAATCTGTATCTACTATTATTCTATGTTCTCCCATTTCTGAAGTTAGATAATGAAAGAATAATGGAATAATATCTTGCCAAGCAAGACAGTCCATCTGTTTTTGTTTGTTATTTTTTCCCATCCCATCGCCCACTTTCCCCAAATGCTTCCTCTAATGCAATAATTTTCCTTTAACACAGACCTATACTTTTAATCAGCCCATCTGTGTGGCTCTGTCTGGGGGAAGGGATTGAGGAATTAGCATTTGTTCATGTCCCATTTTGAATGTAAGAGCACTCAAAGTACACAGTTGCCTTCTGAAACTCAAAGTTAGCCATGGTAAAGACCACCCAACTGTCCACAATCTTCACCTACTTTTTCTTTCCCTTAGTCGGGGTTGTGCTAAGTATTAAGCAAGGAATCATGAATCATCTGGGAAGAGAGATAATTCTTACAACCCCCGTGTGGATCAGAGACTACTCAGATCCTTATCCGAGTGACTGATCTCCTCACTATGCAAAGACAGAAGCCAAAATCATGAGTGAGAGTGGCAGGACTCTAGCAACTAGATGCCTCCAGATCCTCTAGGTAGAGCCTGTCACTAGGTGCTAGAAAACGTTCATAGCCATTAAACCAACAGCTCATAAAACGAGCGAGATTGGGGCAAGTGTACACATGGAAGCTGTTTATAGCTTCAGAAGATCTTATGGATTAGATGGGAAATTAATGAGAGTGAAAGAAATGGAATAAAAAAAAGAAATTGACTGATATCACTATAGCACTTAAAGCATATGTGATACATTAGAATTACTGAATTATAAGAACTGCAGAAAATATAGCTGCAAATAAAGCAACTGAATAGATTAAACATTATAAGTAAGATTTCAAAGAGATGACTCCCACTCTCCCCTTATCTCTTATTCCCCCTACACAGGAATCTGCTGTGCAGTGCACAAAGAGTACATTTTTATGCCTCATTAGATAAAATGTGATGTCACAGAGTGACAGTTGCCAGGGGAGATCTAATTTGGAATTGGCAATGTTATACACCTTAAGATTCTCGACTATAATGCAGCATTAAAACTCTTCTCACTGAATTTCTTTAATAAAAAACACAGCTGTGAGCATTCACTCAGATATGTACTTGTGATGTTTTATTCCTATGAGTAATCACTTCCAGATTCAGCCTGACATTTGGAACTTTGCTTCTAAATGGAAGACTTTAGAATTAACAAAGGCACCTTACCTCATTAGAAACAAAGCTGAACTCGTGGTGAATTTGAAAAACACGAGACTACAGCTAACAAAAAAGCTAGTTCAAAAGTGTGTACATATATCTGGAAATCATAATTTGGACCTGATACTACTATTCTATATGGGCACAGCCGTAACCTAAAAGGACTAGGGCCTAGCCAACCATCTCCATCCCAGAAAGGTACTTCACAGCTGTCTCTATAGGTCATGCCAATCTGAAGAATGTTAACTTGAGAAAATTCTAGAAGCTCTCAAAAACTGAGGATAAAGTACAGGCATGCCAAAATTAGCCATTCTGTACAGAAATATCTTAAAATGTGAAAATAAAAATACCTAAGGTACTTAAAAAACAAGAAACATAAAATCTTACTTTATTTGAGGGAAACGTGATAGAAGCTCTAAATTCCTAGAATGTGAATGAGTTAAGATTTTGGTGAATGACCATACTTTCTCTTTTTGTAAAAGCACATTTTACTTCCAGCTCTTCTCCTGAGTTCTTTGCATCAAAATTGTCCCTGGTATAGGTGAAATTCTACTTGTGAAGAAAGAGTAATTTTCTATAAAATGTGAGATAAGAAAATGGGAAAGTAGTGAACAAAAATATTAACTAATGGTCAAATCGCAAGAAGTGGGTCGGGATCTTAGTTTGCCTCTTACCAGCTGCATAAAATGGTATTGATGATACATAACACTTAGTGTTATTGTGAGGAATGAATGAAATAGCCTTGTGAAATGCTCAGCACAATGCCCACCACGCAGCAGGTGTTCCTCACTCTTCGTTCCTTTTGTTCCCACATACCAAACCATCCTCACTCCAGCTCTCCCCTTCTGCTTTCCTTTCAAAAGTCAAAATGTTTTAGGCTATATTCTCATACCTAAAAACAAAGTGGAGAAGTTATTATTTCTGAATTTATTTCAAGACCTATATCTGGTCCAAACCTTTCACACACTGGAGCCAGGCAGATGATGCATTCTTGTCTTCACAGAAATACAGATAGACACAAGGGTGGGATGCAGAGAGGGATTAAATGGATTTTATATAAATTATTTAACCTTGTAAATGCTCACATGGCTCATCCAGTGATTTCTTTGACGTTCACAACTAGCTCTAAAAGCCTCACGTTTTATATTGTGGGAGCACAATTTTATTTTCAATTTTCCCCTGAAAGTTCCCCCAAAAGCATCAGATTCTAGTCCATGGAAGAGCACATAATCTAGGAAAGGTGAGAGTGGAGTGGAGGTGCTCTGTCATCCAGCAACTCCATCTTTGTGAACAATCCACCCTCAAGTGCAGTTTGTCATTTACAGTTCCATTAAAATTGCCAACACTTAGTGAACCTGAACCCTCCATAAAATTTGCACCTTCTTTTTGTTTGTGTTTACTGATCTCTTTTATTTCAGCACTTTAGTAGATGGTAACAACTATGAAATTCACAAGACTGAAATTCTTCTTCCTACCACTGAACCTAGTATTCTAATTCCTGTTACTAAGGGCCACCATGACTGCCAAGGCTCTGCAATACTTTTCCAGAATAATACTATGCACACGAAAAGGTACAAATGGGTTTGTCAGTAGTAGCATAAGATACACACCGTCTTGCACCTGAACCTTGCATGTCTCACTTAACAATATACCTTGTAGCTTGCTCCATATTAGTCATATAGAGATTCCTCATACTTTCTCAAGGCTACATAGTATTCCATTGCATGGATGCACCAACCTTTCCTTTAAACTAGTTCTCTTTTATGAGCACTAAAGTCACATTTGGATCACCATCATCATCATTATTCACTATTACAGAAACAATTTGGAGGGCTATATTGGGCCTAATTTATTTCACACTTGAGTGTATCTGTAAGATAAATTTACAACAATTACACTAATGGTTCAAAGACTATGGGGCCTTTTTTTAAAGATAGATGCTTATCAAATTACTCTCACTGAGGTTTGTCAGTTACACCACCAGAAAAGCAGGCAAGTTCTATTTCCCTACATCTTGTCAACACTGTTTATAAACTGTTTGATCTTTGCTAAACTATAAAAATAATCTCTCAGGGAAGAGTTTGCTTGGTATATTTTTGTATGTTTCTATCCTTTGGTATGTGCTTCATTTTACATCCACTGCTCATGTTTCTATTGTATTGTTGGTGTTTATGTTGATTTATGTCTTTTTATATTAAAAATAACAGCTCATATGAGTTGCAACTATTTTTTTACAGTTTGCCATTTACTTTTTGTATTTGATACTTTTGGTCACATAGAAAATGTTTTCATTTTTATGTAGCAAAATTTTGTTTTTCATGCTTCTTCCTTCCATTATTTTTTTAAATTTTATTGTTCAAGTACAATTGTCTGCCTTTTCTGCCCACCACTCCCCACCCAACCCCAGCCATCCCCACCTTCCTCCCCTGATTCCACCCACCTTGGTTTTGTCCATGTGTCTTTTAAAGTTGTTTCTGAAAACCCTTCCCCCTCCCCCCCCATTATCCCCTCCCACCTCCCCTCTGGTTACTCTCATTTCGTTCTTAATTTCAGTGTCTCTGGTTATATTTTGCTTGCTTGTCTGTTTTGTAGATTAGCTTCCATTTAAAGGTGAGATCTATGGTATTTCTCTTTCACTACCTGGCTTATTTCACTTAGCATAATGCTCTCCAGTTCCATCCATGCTGTCACCAAGGGTAGGAGCTCCTTCTTTCTTTCTGCTGCGTATATTCCATCAAGTAAATGTACCATAGTTGTTTGATTCATTCATTTACTGATGGGCACCTAGGTTGCTTCCAGCGCTTGGCTATTATAAATTGTGCTGCTATGAACATTGGGGTGCATAGGTTCTTTTGAATTGGAGTTTCAGAATTCTTAGGATATAATCCCAGTAGTGGAATTGCTGGGTCAAAAGGCAGATCCATTTTTAGTTTTCTGAGGAGATTCCATACTGTTTTCCACAGTGGCTGCACCAGTCTGCAATCCCACCAACAGTGCACTAGGGTTCCCTTTTCTCCACATCCTCCCCAACACTTGTTGTTTGTTGATTTGTTTATGATGGCCATTCTTACCAGTGTGAAGTGGTGTCTCATTGTGGTTTAAATTTGCATCTCTCTGATGGCTAGTGATGCTAAGCATTGTCTCATATGTCTCTGGGCCCTGTGTATGTCCTCCTTGGAAAAGTGTCTATTCAGGTCTTTTGCCCATTTTTTAATTGGGTTGTTTGTCTTCCTAGAGTGGACTTGTGTGAGTTCTTTATATATTTTGGAGTTCAAATCCTTGTCCGAGGTATCATTGGCAAATACGTTTTCCCACACAGTTGGTTCTCTTTTCATTTTAATGCTGTTTTTTTAGCCGTGCAGAAGCTTTTTATTTTGATGAGATCCCATTTGTTTATTCTTTCCTTTATGTCCCTTGCACTAGGGGACATATCAGTGAAAATATTGCTGCATGGAATATCTGAGATTTTTCTGCTGATGTTTTCTTCTAGGACTTTTATGGTGTCACGACTTATATTTAAGTCTTTTATCCACTTTGAAGTTATTTTTGTGTATGGTGTAAGTTGGTGATCAAGTTTCATTTTTTGTATGTAGCTGTCAAGATCTCCCAACACCATTTGTTGAATAGGCTATTTTTATTCCATTTTATGCTTCTGCCCCTTTTGTCAAATATTAGTTGACATTAGAGATTTGGATTTATTTCTGGCTCTCTATTCTGTTCCATTGGTCTGTGTGTGTGTTCTTATGCATGTACCAGACTGTTTGATTACTGTGGCCTTGTAATACAGTTTGATGTCAGGTATGGTGATACCTCCTTCTTTGTTCTTCTTTCTCAAAATTGCTGCAGCTATTTGGGGTCATTTATGGTTCCATATAAATTTTTGAAATGTTTGTTCTATATCTGTGAAATATGTCTTGGTACTTTAATAGGGACTGCGCTGAATCTATAAATTGCTTTGAGTAGTATGGACATTTTGATGATGTTAATTCTTCCAATCCATCAACATGGTATATGCTTCCATTTGTTTGTGTCTTCCTTAATTTCTTTCTTCAATGTTGTGTTGTTTCTTGAGTATAGGTCTTTTACCTCCTTGATTAGGTTTATTCCTAGGTACTTTATTTTTCTTGTCGCTTTATCAAATGGGATTTTTTTTCCCTAATTTCTGTTTCTGATATTTAATTGTTGGTGTACAAAAAGTGCCTCTGATTTCTGAATATTGACTTTGTATCCCACTGTTTTGCCAAATTCACTTATTAGGTCAATTAGTTTTTTCCTGGAGTCTATAAGATTTTCTATGTACACTATCACGTCATCTGAAAACAATGACAGTTTTTATGTGGTAAAATTATTTATTTTCACCTTTTATATCTTCTGGGCTCTGTGCCACATTGGAAATACCCTTTCCCACTCACAGATTATTATTTTTTCTAGCATTTTAATAATTTTAGATTTTTTTAACCTTTAAAAATGTAACTCTTCTACAATGTATATATGTGTAAGGAGTAAGGTAGAAATGTAATACTTTCATGATATCTATCCATTTGTTATTTAATGACGATTACATCTTTTCCCACTGATTAAAGATGCCATTTGTATCACAGGTTAAATTGTTGTATGTATACTTCTAAAAATCTTACTTCTAAAAATCTACTCTGTTCCAATTATCTGTCTGCTTATTGAGCTACTAGAATCATCAGTTTTTAATTATTGTAGCTTCATAATGTATTTGAGTAAGTACTAAGAGCAGCCTACTCCCTGTTTCTCTGGACAATTTTCCTGGAATTTTTACTTTTCAGCCATATGTACTCTAGAATGTTTGTCTTGATATTTTAATTAGATCACATGAAATTTACAAATTTACATGGAAACTTCTTAAATCTTTATAATGCTATGCTTTGTATCCAAGATCATGACATGTTTTTATATTCATTCAGGTTTTCTTCTGAGTTCTTTAGTGTTTTAAAATTTTCTTTATGTGTATTATATATGTCTTATGAGTTTTATCCCTTGCTATGTTCTCAATTTGGGCAGTGTGATTGTCTGTAAATAGAGATTTTACTCCTACCATTACTTTTTATGTTTATTGTTGGTTGTATGTATGAAGGCTATTCGTTTTGTACATTAATTTTCACCATATACTGAATTATCATACTGTTTAATGTGTCATCTGATTCCCTGTTGTAAGTAAATAGCATCAACTGAAAAATATTTCTTCTTAATTTGGTTCTTAGGTTCTATTAATCAGGGTATGCTAGGTTATGATGCAGTTCTAAATATCCCCAAGTTCTGAGAGGTTTAGCACAACAGAAGTTTATTTCTTGCCCAAAGTCTGCTGTGGGTCCAGGTGACTCTCCAGAACAGCAGTCCCCTAGGCATTGGCTTGGTACTGCCCATGGCAGGACCCTCAGAGCACCTCCCTATTAGCACCTGCTTCTGTGGACACCACGCTGCCAAAGAGGAGGACACAGACCTGGGTATGAGCAGGCAGACCCAGTAGGCACATGTGTTGCTTTTGAGTATGCTTCATTGCACAAAGCAAGTGACACAGCTACACCCAAATCCCAGGAGTGGGGAAGGGAAAGACTACCACACACCTGGAAGTAGAGGCAATTAGGAGGCAATGCAAAATGCCTTCTCCCTTAATTCTATTGTCCCATTTAGTAAATTGTGCCCCCAGCAGAATTAGGTCCTTAATTTGTCATCCTGTAAGTAAAAAATTTACATGTGAAAGTTTCAGATTTTTACTTCAAATCTTGTTAAAAAGGAATTTAAACATACCTGAGGAAAGATTCCAAGGCCATTTCCCTTTCTGTGTGGAAGGTCCCATGTACCAGTTTACCCACTTTTCTTTAAGGAGGCCATCCCACATTCTAATCTTATCCCATTGTAGGGTTTATCTCTTTGATTTTTTCTTCCATGTTTTATCCCTTTAATTCTTGATTAACTCCCTACCTCTGGGAGCTTGAGCGAGGATGGGAGAGACTTTCTTCCTTTAAGTGCTGTGTTATATAAAATCTTTGCCTGTAAAAGATATGGGTAGAAGGGGAATGAATGTATGTGTATACATACCTATACCTTTGTTTTCCCCATCTGCTCTCCTCAAAAGGCACAAGATCAAAAATAAACACATTCAAGCTGTCTCTAAATAATTAGCAAATTAAATAATGTTAGCATAGGAGAGGGGAGACGCTACAGGCCTATGAAAAGATACTTAGGTATTATTTTCTTCAAATTCTATCTAAAAACAAGCTATTCTCTTGATTGGTAAACAGATACTATCAGTATGACCTTTAGGTCCTTTCTTCTCAGTGGCTGGTGTGATGACTATGATAATATAACTTTTGACAACTCCTTTTTTTAAGAATGCCTATTACCTATTAGAAAGGTCTTTTCTTTTTCCCCAGACCCACTTGGGTCTGTCTAAACAGAAAAATATGCAACAAATATTCTGAAGGAAAGATTATTGGGCAGAAATCTTTTTTTTACCTAAGAAATATATCAAAGGACCTTAAGGAATACAATTTTAACACTTCCAAAACACCATCTTAATGGCCAATTAGTTAAAGTTTATATCTGAATTATTCCCTTCTGATCAATAATATATGCACAAGAAAATATCTGTTTAAAGAATTCCCTGCATGATCAAAATAATTTATAATTGCTACTTCACTTGGCTTCCTTTGGAACAGGGCTAATATTTGGCTTTTCAACCTGTAATAAATGCTTTCCTCTCTCTTCTCTTCTGATTGTGCCATAATTAACACCAAGGAAGGACAAGTTTAACTATATATGACAGATATTTATTTAAAATACCTTCTGCTGCATATATTAACATTTTTCTTTCTACTCTTTAAAGTAGCCTTGAGTTCAGCAATAAAATGAGATTTGCATCTCGGTTAGGTTAATAGCCCCATGCCACCACGCTATGGCAGAATATATCATTTCAGAGGAAGTCAGAGAGTTACATCACAATAATGGTGTGTTTACTGCACTGGGAAATTTAAGTAGAAAAAATGCTATGGAAATACAGCCTCCTCAATCTCCTCTACCAATGCCAAGTTATAGCCATGCCAACTAACAATAACCCATTACATTGGTGCTCAATACTCAGTCTCTTTCTAATTTCTGAGAAAATGGGAATGCACATTTCTTGAGAATCTTTACCCTAATATCATTGGACTCAGTAATTTAAGTATATCTATTGTCAAAAGACTTCTATATGAAGGTAATCTATACAAGACATAATGAAGGGTAGTGGCTCACCAAATTCTGGAAACCTAGATTTATGAAATATGTTGCAATGAAATTATTAAGATAAAGAGAAATAAGTGTTATTTTTGATATTAGGATATAAGTTTAAAAATGTATCTCTTCCTAGGGAAATGTATGGGTGGAACACATCATCAAATGTACAAGTCAAAAAAAATGGTCAAGTTGATAACAGGCTGATTGTGTAGACGAGGGAACTGGGACTCAGAGAGCTCGGATAGTCACACAGCTCACTGGCAGTTGCACTTCTACTACAGCCCACTGTCCTGAGCCCCCTGCACCCACTTTTTTCCATTTTACTGCATTGAGTGATCAACCTCTGGTAAATGGTTAGGGGAAAGTATAAATGCTGGAGTACGTCTGCACACTGCAGGGATTTGGTGTGCCCCCTCATAACACATGTAGTGTCTCAGAAACCCAGGCACAGAGACATGAAGATATCATATTTTCTCAGCATTAGGATTGGGAGTAGAACCCCAGTCTTCTCAAATCCCAGGCCAGTGCAGTGTCCCCAGCCCTGGACTATCTTCCTTTCCACCACAGAAAGAATCCATCCTGCAGCCGTCACATTTGAACTGATGTTTTTCTCAGAGCAAGAGAAATGTTCCAGATCAGCACTGGCCCTGATAAAAGGTGGTCAGAGAAGAACCTGGTGGCCATCAGCCAAAAGTTAGAAAACACAGTGTTTTCAAAACTCTGACACATCACTATTTCAATACTTCAAAGCTAGACATGCCCAGCAAATACAACTGTGTGAAAGCTGCTCTACCTCAGTGGGCATGTGTTCACAAGTTATTTGAACTCTCAATTTAGCCCTGAGTCTCAAATGACTTGAACTTGTACTGGCATCTCTGCTCTGCTCACAATAACCTGAATAGAACATTGTTGGCCCTTTTTGGTCCTTTGCATGAAAAGCTTCATGGTTTCAGCTGCACTAAATTCCACACACTGAATAGGGGTTAAGTAAACTTTCTGAGGTCCTCAAAATAAGCATCATATTTACAGGGTTCAATCATAGTTAAAAATTGTACTTCATTTTTGAAAAAGAAAAGAAAAATCATAAGGTTATTATGTATGGGTTCCCCTTTAGTTCAGTTGATGAATAGTTCATCAAAAACAGAATCTCGGGAAATATTTCATTTCATTAAGGGCACTGAGATGGATAAAGTGGAGTATCTTTAAATATTGTAAGTAGTGTGTCCAGCGTCTTTCTGGTACACAGACTATAACACCAACCTGGCTGTTTTTATTCATTTATATAAATTAATTCAACCAGATAAGCATGGGTGACACTGATTAGTGAAGGGCCTCAATGCATAAATCCATGGACCCTGTCAGTTTCTATTTCCTCTGCTTCAAGCCTATAGTTAATTTTACCATCAAAGGTTTCATTCATTAATAAATTTCTACATGAACCCACTTATTCACTCATCCATCCATCCATTCATGCCATTGTGAATGAGGGGAAATGGTCATATTGTGGTATAATAAGGGCTTGGAACTGTGAACTAATCTGTGCAGTATCTACTGGGAAGTCGTGAATGTCATGAATAAGATTAGTTCCAGATTTTCTGTTTCAGAAATTAATGGAAAAGAGACATAATGTTTGCTCCTCTAAGATTTGATTTTGTTCTTGGTTTTGCTAAAATCCGAAGGGGAGCTTTTAGCAGCATGCTCTGGCTGCCACTTTATGATCTTAAGAAAAACTAAGATATAGCCTCAAAAAACATGCAGGTGTTCTGGACTGTATGATTACCATGGACGTTGTAAAGTTCTACTTCAGTAATTGAATACTCTTAAGTGTTTTTTAGTATTTTCAATCATTAATATTATTGTTAGCTTATGGCATATGGTGTTTTTAAATGTGACAAAAGAAATATTCCAATTTAGACTATACCAACAATGTCACTGTACCTTTTGGGAGTTACTTCTTTGGATACTGAAATAGTTGTTGCAATTTACAGGACTTGTACCTTTTTGAAAATGTTCCTATCTTTGAAATAATTAAATATAAAATAAAAAACATGGTTGATGGTTTTATAAATGTTGAAAGATATATCTATTCTCATAAATCATTGATGCAAATCAGTTCACTCTTTTATTTTTACGATTTCCACTGGGACTTTGTTGAAACTATATTTGATAAAGAGTTTAAAGTAAATGGATTTTAATTGTTCTGACAAATATCTTTAAAATCCTGCAAAAACCTTATTGAAATAAGAAAAGAGCTCTAGAAAATCCCCAGTCAATATTTGATAATGTTTTTTGGTTGGTGTGGTTTCTTGTTATGGCAGATAATTACCAAATTTTAAAATAAATTTACTTTATTTTGGCAACTGATTTTCTAGGAGTTCAACTCCAAAGGTGAGGACTTTCCTGTTCTCTGTCCCAGGCAAATGATAGTCACTAGGGCCAATTAATGAAAGTAAGACTTTCATTGTCGGGGGAGATGGTATCAAGGCCAGACTCACTTCTTATTATTCCTCTACGTTGGCCCTGCTCCGACCACAGGAATAGCTACATTCCTGGAGTAGGTCATAACTTCCTGTCTTCGTGCAAACTCTTCTTTCTTCCTGTAATTCCTTCTTCCAAAACTGTCCATTGACAACAACTTGCTCCTTGTGCAAGCCCCATTTCAAATGTGATCTCCTCTGAAAGCCTTTCCTGATCCCTTAGTTAATTACCCCTTCTTCTGGACTCTCAGCATGCTATTTTCACCTTGATGTAACACTATTTCATCATACCTTTATTTATTTTAGTTTATTTATGCCATTACTTATATGTCTCTCCAATGAGATTTTAAATATGCTGAGAATAAAGACTGTATCCTATCTTTGCATCTCTGTGCCCCTTACATTATTTCGACTTTATTGAAGCTAATCAATAAATGCTTAGCTTCAGTCATTTTTGCAATTACATGAAGATATTCTATTTCTCTCCTTTATACCTTTGTCCATGCTCTTGTTCCCTGTGCCTGGGATACCTCCTCCCAAGCCCTATTCTCTTCTCTACCCAACTCTCTTACGCAAGCACTGGGATCTCCGGCATTGTCATGCCCCTGTATTAAGCCGTCTCAGATTGTTACCTCCCCCGGCACCAACAGTCAGGAAAGATTTGAGTCTCTCCTCTGTGCTTCCACAGAAATCTCTATCTTCCTCAATCATGGCAGGGATGGCCTGATTCTATAATGGCTTGTTTAAAAAGTTGTCTTACTCAGTAATCTTGTGAGTTCCTTGAGAACAGAAATCATTTCTGGCATTTCTGAATTTCTAAGACTGGCATGGTAGGCACTCAATAAATATTCACAGAATGAAAGGAGTGGATAGATGGATGAATTTTAAAATGAAATTTGGTTGATACATCATGTATCTTGCTATTATTATATTAGTCCCTAAAAAAGAAAGGAGGAGGTATGTTGACTTAGCATATTAAAAAATCATCGACTTCATTTTTCTTCCACTTTTTCTATTTATTGCATAACTATATTGACCCAGTTACCACAAGGGGGGCCCACCTGATGGTCTTCTTTATTTTCTTCCATGCTTTCCCTACCACTTAATTCCATCTACTTGGCTTTGAGGAGCAAAGAGATTCTAACTGGCTGGAAGTCAATTATTTGAGTATGATATACCTTCCTTAAGGAAAGAAAGAGTTTAAAAATCTCTGACTAGAATACAAACTACAATATTGATAACTTGTGGCCCATCAACCTTAATCATGTATTACTGGGAATTCTGGATAAATATAAAATTTCACCAATTTCCCATAGTCTGAGTTCATCAACAACAATAATGATATTTTTATTTGGAAGGTAGCATGTGATTGTACAAAAAAAGTATTGACTTTGTATACGGGCAGACCGAGTTCTAAATTGTCTAACTCTACTTCTTAGCAGGACCTTAAGCAGTTACTTAGCCTCGATTTCTTTACCTGTGCAATGGAAATAGCACAATACTTTGCCATTTTGTTCTGAGAAAGTAAACACATATGTCCATACTTGGCACCGTGTGTAGGAGATACTCAGTGTTCTTTTTCTTCTTGCTACTGTTATAGTACTAAAGAGTTTTAAAAACAGATTTCTCATTACCTCCGCTCTCTCTCACATCCTCCACCCTAACCCCCTATTATCATTTTTAGATAAAAATGGGTTGAAATAAATATCAACATTCAACTCAGTAAACTTCAGGCAGTGTTGTGTCTCCCTTCTTGTTTTCCTGACATATCGTGTGTTTTCTGCTGCCACATCATTTTTCAAGCTGTTTATTTTAAGAAGCCTTCAAACCAGATCATAAACCCCTTGAGAGGAAGGACATTGCTTTTGTTTCTGATTTTGAGTGCCTGGTAAAGCCCTGACAGTAAATGGTCAGTAAATGATGGATACACTCATTCATTTATTCAATAGCCAATCAAGACCATCCTAGAATTAAAAAAAAAAAAAAAGAAAGAAAGAAAGAAAGAAAGAAGGAAGGAAGGAAAATGGGAAGTCTGCTGCACATAGAAGAGCCAAAATGAGTGATTCCCTTTGCCTTGGCAAGGATATTTATGACAGTCCCGGCATTGTTGTCTTTCCTTTTTTATTACCTGAGGCAAGTTTTTCTTCCTCTCACACCATTATTACCCCAAATCTTGTCACTAGAGTGGTAGAGCAAAAAGGACTTCAGGCAGGTCACACTAGCTGTCCTACTCCAAATCACTGTTCCAGCAAGACCCCAAAGCCAAACTCAGACTACCTCAAAAACCTTCATTACCCAACAGACTACAGTGATGCCTTGTTGCTTGTATTAAATAATGATGTCACAGGCAGACAGAGGATGCCTTTCTAGCAAGGAGCAATAGGAAAAATGAAACAACTAGGGAGAGAAAGTGTTTATTCAAATGCAAATGAATCCTTTGTGCATGTGCTTTAGCGCTTCTGGAAAAAAATCTGTTAAGATAGCAGCATTTGTGTTGCTCTCTCCCTTACTTATCTCTACTGTGTTATAGGAACTGTGTTATATAATAAAATGAAAACATGTAAGAATTTTGAAGAGAGAATATTTATTTTAAAAATGCACACTTCCTCTAAAAATAGCAAAAGGGGTAGCAAAAGTTCCCAGAAGAGTAAATGAACGTTGATTCAAAATCATTCTTTTTCCCAATGGTCAGTCCCTGGAGGGCAGGGGTGCCGGTGGGGCCTGCCCCTCCTTGGAAGCCCCAGGCAGCAGTGCCTGCTGACACCCCTATGCTGGAGGCCCTCTGACCTCGGTGCTGTCGCTCCACCTGGGTTGCCTTGCAGCCCTCCTGGGGGCTGCTCCCCTTTCCGAGAGCAAGGGACACTCCCCATCTGTGTCCTGGTAAGCAGCAGTTGTTGGAATTGGAGCTGGCACAGCCCTTTCAGTTCTGCAAAGGAGAAAGTTCTCTTGAAATGGAAAACACTAAAAATGTTTTGACCATCACAAGGAGACACACGCTGTGAGGCTTAATGGGCTAACAGAGGAGATAAACATTCCATCACCTCAGTGTTGGAATGTCTGTCACCCCAGCGGAATAACCAGACCTTTGCCTAGTCATGTCTGACAATTATGTGATTCGTATAAATGTAAGTTTTGGAGTTTTAAATATTTTCTCGGTTTACATCTGGCCCTGTTGTCAGCTGCTCTATTTTATTCATCATGGACCTCATGGACCACCAACTAAATATTGGTCCCTGTGGAGATCCTTCTGCAGAAGAGAATTAGGGTTTTTCTAGCAATCTACCCAACTTCTCCTACACCTGAAATTGAGTATCACCCTCTTTCTTTCTGTTTTTATATAGCCTCTGAAAGTTCTAGTTGTCAGTCTTAAGTGGCAATTTCTTAGTCTCCATTTGCATTGTGAACATCTGACACGGTTACAATTTAGTGGCTTATAAATAGCAAGTCATATAGTCCCTCATCAGAAGTAAGATCTTTTTCCCCATCTTCCAAAAGATCATTTCTTGGATAGTGTCTTAGCCCTGAGGTAAAAATGCAAGATTATGGACATCCTTTCATTTTTGCCCCCAGGTCCAATCTCCGCTTTGTTTTTGACCAGGTGTCCGAAGAGGTTTACCTGCAGCTGCTAAGGTGATGCTGCAATTCAGGTTTTCTTCACAAAATCATGTCTTCTCTCTACCGCCCTGTGATAAATAGGATCTGTACTGCCTGACACCGGTGAACAATGGGTGAAATGGATATTAGAAAAATCTCATTTATCTTCTGCTTTATTTCTTGATAGGGGTCCTTGTCACTGGAACTATTGTGTGACCAGCTCTGGAAAGGGCAACTCATTAGTTTTTCTTATCAAGATAGCAAGGTCCTTTTAAACAGCAAAGTGCTTACATTTTGGATTCGATTAGGAAACTGCACAGTGTGTGTGGATGTGGATGTGTGTGCACTTCAGAGCTTTTGCTTTGAGACACAGTCACAGATTCGGTGTTCACTGCAGCCGCAACCAGTGGCCCATCGTAGTGGACCGCACACTGGAACTCAGTGGGTGCCTCTACAGAGCAGGGCTGATCAGCCAACCCTCATGGGAGGCAGAGTCCAGCCGAGCAAGGTACAGGGCGCAGAAGGCTATCTGCATATTGAGGGATGTTCATGGATTTCTTTTCTGAGGCAGTTTATTTCAGAAATTGAACAAAAGCCCTTTTTCCAAAGGTTCCCATTGGTTTTCTCCGCCCCCCTCCTGCTCGAGGCTCTCTTGACAAGTGCGCTTTTCGGAACGTCTCACAGTTGCCACCCGGACAACTGGGAGAATGTCAACAAATCAGCAGTATTTCTAATATGTCAGATGGAATGCAGCTTTTTCCCATCGTTTCGAAACCCCAGTGACAGGCAGATGAAGTGGGACAACTGCACATCAGGGCACTGTTTGGTAAGAGAAAGCTCCTCTCCACCAGCAGCAGTGAAAACAAACCCAAAGTGGAAATATCCTGCCAGGGTTGTGAATGAGCTCCCGGGGATACTGGCCTTTTCTGAAAGCACAGTGATTTCTTTCAGCACAGTAGGGATGCCGTGTAGCTCGCTTGTTGAGTGGATATGGTACGTAATTGACTTGCAAGGTAGAATCCTCCCCTTGTGGAACGCTGCTGAATTCCCTCTTCTAGAATGGGTATTTCGGAGAGAAATTTCGTTCACTCGCGTTGGAATAGACTCACCACTCATGACTGACACTCATCACGGCCCTGATGAGGAAACGATTTGCCTGATGGAGGATAAGCTTGGGAGTGCCGGATGATGAGTGCCTAGTTCCTGGTGTGCCTCCTGTGTCCAGCAGCTGCCTGGTGGAGAACTGGCACTCAGTGCATTTCTTTTCAAGTCAATGAATGACTGAGTGCAAAGGTGTTTCTGTCTAAACGTTCTTTCCCTTACTGAAGTAACCGCAGTCTGGGATTCCATGGGGGTGCCCTGTAAGGTAACTAACTGAGTCCTGCTTCTGGCTTTGGGGACTGATAGCAGCACTCCAGACTCCTGATACCTTGGTTTACGCTCATATTCTAAGGGGTGCTAACTCAAAACTTTCCAGATGTTCTAATCCTAGGCTCTAGGTTTAGAATTCTGGGGAGCTTGACAGCTTACTCCTGTTTGAATGCACAAATTCTCAAAAGAGGGCTAATACACGAGGTTGCTAACAATTTATTATGTTACGTTGGACCTATTTTTTCCTATCTGACAGGGCATCTATGGCACCTAAATGGTCTGAGCACATACAGATCAATAGCCACAAAAAGGGGATAGAAAGGAGGGTGAAAATCACCCAAACCAAAATTCACCTACTTCACAATTTTCCCAGTTGCCAATCAATAAATGCCCACATATAAAGGCAGGGTATGTTCCTGGGAACCATAAAAAGCAACAGACTCATGGAAATGAAAACCACATCTGATTGATGCTAATTCCATAAAACATGGTCTGTCATGCGTCACGCCACAGAGTGCTGGGTTTTCTTGCACATTGTCACTCAGCCCCTTGTCTTGCTCCCACGCCATTTAACCGAGTGTCTTCCACTGCTACAACACTTGACGGTGTTAACTATTAGAGCAATCACATCCATGTCCATGCATAATTAAGAAATGGATTAGATGCTTTGAAAATGAAAATCACGGCTATGACTTCTGAGGCTAGAAAAATTATCCAAATCCAGTATTACTTCCTGAGTTTTGTTCCATGAAATATTTATGACAAGTTGTGATAAAATATTGAACCAGGATGTTCTGACTAGAAACAGGTGCCACTGAGGTACCACATCATTATGTGGAACTTATGTGGTGCTTGTTTGCAAGAGACCCCTCTCATACATCGGGTTTGGTTTGGACTTGCCTTGTCAGCTCTGCTACTTCAGTGTTAGGAGTGAAGAAATGGACCCCAGAAGCGTGAGTGGTCTGCCATGCAATAGTGAATTTTCTCTGCCTTTCAACAGGCTTTACATGCCCTACCCATTCCATTTGCTTTCAAGTTTCCTCACTGGTGTGAGCAATGATGAAGTAAAGAATATATCACGTTTCCTGCCATATGATAGCTCCATGACCCTATAAATAGGGCCACGGGGACATGACTGATTCTCCCCTCCATCTAGAATTCAACCCTGAAATCTGAGTTTGACCACCTGGTTTCCCCTTTCAAAACTCACAGCCCACCCTTCCCGCCTTCCCTCACTTCACACCCAACTCCTCTTGTCCCATTTCTCCGCCATGCTGAACCCTATGCTTCCCTCAGGACTTAGCTGAAGCATCACCTTTTTAAAGATTTTCTTGCTAACCCTGATCCCTGAGGTTTCCTGACCTTTGAACCCACTCCAGCCCCACCCCATGTGTAGGTACGCACTAATATCACTGCTTGTACCTAAAAGCTGCTTTTCAAATTGATCTCAACTCTCCTGTGTGTTTTTAACCAATTAAGAACAATTTGTAAATGAAAACACAAATGTGAGTAGGATTTAGCCACCAAAGCCATTTTTGTTTCTGTAGCTGAAGTGTAGCTCCTGCCTGGTGAGGATGTAGATGACTCGTCCGTCAGTCAGTAAGGACCACAGATCCAGCACGTCTCAAGCTCTCCCTCCCCGACCCAGTAGACGGACATCTCTAGGGTGTGGGCAAACAGACTGAACAGGCAGAGAGCACAAAACTCTCTAAGTCTCTTGCTTTGTCTTAAACCTTCACACAAACATTCTATCTTCCATGATAAATCTTTTCATTTTCAATTTTAAAATGTTTTAAATTGCTCACCATTAAGTAGAAACGCCAGTCTAAAAAAGATCTCACGGGTCTGCAATACTAAACTAGATGCCATCGAACGTCATCCTATTCACTGCTCTGAAGGAAGGGAGACATTTGTTACTAATTTGTTGCTACAGGAGAGAAAAAGGATCTTCCGTTTGATTCACTTCTCTGAGTCACAGATTAGTGGCATGCCAAAATTCAACCCCAAATGTGTGGATTCCAATCCCCCTGCAAATTTTTTTGCCCTTCAAGAAGCTTCCAGTGTCACTGGCCTCATCATACATGAGTGTGTGCCTCCTACCCACAACTGGATACCTAGACACAATGAAAGAAACTGCCCTCTGCCCAGGAACCACAGTCCCGTGTCCACATTAGCTCATTCCCCGCAAACCTTACACCCAGCTCTCAGCTGGAACCCCTTCTGCAGCCACGTCCAGCACCCAAACCAGAAACCCCAGAGAAGCTCAACAGACTCCCTGTATATTCACGTCTCATAGCTCCCTGGAGTACTTTATTGTTCTTGTTATTATCATACATCTGGGTTTTCTTTTAACTAGACTATAAAGTCCTTAAACATAGTAATCATCTCTTCTGATCCTCACTCAGCTCAATGTCTGGCTTTTCATAAGTGCTCTTCTGTGCGTGCTGATCAAATGAATGAGCCAGCTTCCTGAGACTGGCCCGAGAGAGGTGGAGTGGGTTAAAAAATGTACCAAAGCTGAAGAATACCCGCAACAACACATACATAGCACAGTGTTGCTCCATGCCAGGCCACAGCTTTTCCCCTCTATTGTAGGTACTGACATATGGCATTCTGGAAATTACAGTCTGTAGCTTAAATGAGCCAGGTATGTACTCCGAGTTCCCCTATTGCCTGGTGAAAAATATTTTATGGTTTTGTAATATTGTTTCTTAATATCCAAGATGATTGACCATACCACCTAGCAGCCTGAAGGAAGACATCCTCAAATGTCATGATGGTGTATCCCAAAATATCAGAACAATTGTATTTGAAATTTGATCTCCTCAAAAATATTCCTATAACTGCATTCCATTTGATTCAATGACTGAAATAGGGAGGAGGCACGTGCTGCTTCTAGGCCAGGCTCTTTCCTATTACTCCACTTCTCTCCCTGGAGAGCCATGGAATTGAAATGTTACATGTTCTTCATCTTTTCTTATGATATATTGCAACTTCTCAAGGCTTGAGATTTCAATCCTGGATTTTCAGCTGATAGGCTAAAACTGATTTCCCATCTATTCCTCCTTGAAAGAGGTACTATGTCTGAAGAAACCATTATCCTCTGGTGAATTTCACTCTGGTGAAACCACAGATCCTGGCAGATAATCCTACATGCTCTTCAGAGCCAGGCATGGTGAGGCTTTCGTTTTTCTAAATGACCTAATAAGTCAAGGGTAACTGTGTTTTCTGAATGTACTCACCTTCACAATATTAGAATTTTAAAAAGCAGGTCAATTTTTCTATTGGGAAAGTTGGAAATTGTTATAAGTAGTTGGCAGTTGCATCTTTTATATTTTACTTTTTTACTTACTTGTGAATTACTCGGGTCAATATAACCAACTATTTTGTCGGAATAAAATATGAGCTGGACCATCCCCAAGATCGTTTTTATGCGTTTCACATGTAGAAACATCCTATAGAGAGGCAAATAGCACCAGAGGCCACGGAGCTTGTCCTAGATGACAGTTTTAATTCACAGGCGTCACTTGTGTGTAATAATAGACTTGCAGAGCAGATTCTAAATTGAATCTAGATGTGCAACCATTCACAACTCTGGAAGAAGCAAGCAGATTCTCATAACCCCAGATACCCCTGGCGTTCCCAAAACTCTGGGTCCTTGACTGTGCACCTGCCAGCATGTAAAAGACCCCGCATACACTATAGACAAACTGAAAATCTATGATCATGTACACTTGCTTTGGGGGACACTCTGATGCCTGAGAGTGCATTGAGATCCCCCTGATTGTGGCAGTCCTTCTGTTCACTTCTGCCACCTCCACAGTGATCTCTGCGGGGAAATGATTTAAGTGGCTGTTTAGATCGATTCCTGAGACAGCCCAACAAAGATATCCACCCTGCCATAATCTGCTCGCTCTGTGGAGAGACGTGGGCTTAGCTCCAAGAACTCCAATTGCATTGCAATCTGCCAAAGACTTTCAAACTACTGAATGCTCTGCAAATGCTATTTCTGAGCCCACGGAATAATGAAGAACAATGTAAAATATAGGCTTGCCCCTTAGTAGTATTTTATTAAAGCCTCAACTTGAGGCAATAAAAGAGAACTGAAAATAAAAATAAAATTAACAAAACCAACAAAAAGCTCCCTGTTTAAAGTATTGCAAATGTTCAGTCAAAGCTTTTACTTATTACAAAAACAGCCTGCAAAGAGCAAGACAACTTAGTAAGGGAATCAAGTTATTTCATTGAGCATATTTAAATTTTTGTTATCCATCTTCCTCCCAAGAGTGTTAAATGTACCCATTTTACTCAAACCCTTAGTTAAAAATTAATTACCATAATATTTGCAAAAGTTGAAGATAGGCATATCGTAATATATTCCTAAAAGTGCACAAAGAGGCCTAATAAAAATATGTCTACAGCATTACTTATAAGAGCAAAAGAAGAAAGATTCTAAGTATCCACTAACAGGAGAATGGATTAAAAAAACAAACTGAAGTATAATACAGCATTTAAAAACAAAATGCCACCACAAGATGCTGCTTCACATTTTTTAGGATGGTTATAATAAAAAAGACAGAAAATAATAAATGTTGACAAGGATGTGGATGAATTGGAATCTTCACACATTGTTGACAGGAATGGGAAATGGTGCAGACACTTTCAAAAGCAGTTTGGGAGTTCCTCAAAATGTTTAGCATAGAGTTACCCTCTGATCTACCGATACCACTCCTAGGTATATATCCAAGGGAAATGAAAACATGTCCACTCGAAGATTTATGCATGAATGTTCATAGCAGCATTATCCATAATAGAGAAAAATGGAAACATTTCAAATGTCCATCAACTGATGAATGGTTACATAAAAGTGGTATGTGCATACAATGGAGTATTATTGAGACATAAAAAGAAATAAATTATGGGTACATGCTACAACATGGATGAACATTGAAATGTTATGGTAAGTGAAAGAAATTAGACACAAGAGGGCAAATAATGCCTAAGTCCATTTATTTGGAATATACAGAAGAGTTAAATCTATGTGGACAAAATATAAGTTAGTTGTTGTGTATAGTTTTGTGAAAAGAAAAAGCGATTGCTAATGGGAACAGAATTTATTTTAAGGAGGGATGAAAATAACCTAAAATTACATTATGGTGATGGTTCCACATCCCTGTGAAGATACATTAAAAAACTGAATTATGTACTTTAAATGAGCAACTTGTATGATGTATTAATTACATCTCGGTAAAGCTATTTTTTACGTTTCAAAGAAAAAAGCAGAATAGAAGCAAAGTTACCAATGTGATTAATTCCTACAACATAATGTTGAGTAAGAAAAACAAAAAGCTGCATGTTTTATATGAAATGTAAATACTGTATATAAAATATAAACATAAACTATAAATATCAAATATATACCATACTACCTCTATATTAAGTGTGGTACACATGCACACGTGTAATAAAGGAGAGCGAGAGGAGGGGGAGGGAGAAGCTGCTCTGGGAGAGTCACACAAGGTTTTCAGTTCTATCTGTAGTATCTTATTTCCCAAGTTTGGCTGAGGATACAAGATAGTCATTATAACATCCCGTATGCCATTCTAACTTTTTGAGCAATAGTAGAACAGGAATGATAATTACCAATAAGAACAGTCATCTGGACAGGGCAGCTGAATTCTCTTAGAATCTTCTTTGCCCTATTATCAGCTTCCCGCTTCCATTAGCTTTACACTGAGTTGTAAAATCGAAGAAAAGTTAAAATTTCCTGTGACTTTCTGTTGCAACTTTAATTTACCACTATAAAACTCAGAGGAAATTAGCAAATAGATCCCCACATTTGCCTTATAAAATGTCAAGGCTTTAACTTATTATCACTGTTTCTCTGTTGAGAATAGTCACTGAAAAATGTCTGTCTGGTGCTACCTTTTCTAAAATCCAAACCCTGAGTCTTTAAAATTGTGGACCATGAAGATCACTGTGGCCTTTTTGCTGTTGCTGTTGCTGTCACTCCTTAGCTTACCTCAGTCTTCTGCTGTTTGGCCTTGAGAGGGGCGAAGTATATAATCCAAAATAGATTGTCAAACAATTGCTTAACCAGTTTTCTGTAGACCACATCTCCACTCTTTGAGACTATTTTAAATTTCAAATCTGGAATCCAAAATAAGATTGAAATTGTTATAAGAACTATCATCCATTAGCTATTTAATGAATATGCTTTATTTTTGTTAAGAAAATCAATGTGTATCTGCACATGCTGAATCCAGGACCAGGTATCATCGAGACTGTCTATGCAACCTTGTGCATCCGTCTGCTAGGAAACCCAAACTTTGGCCTGGTGGTCAATTTTTATAAATGTTTTTCTCATTGAGGTATTTAAGCCTACTATGCATTTTTTCAAAGTTTTTGCAGCAGAGAAAGACATATTCAGGGAATTTAAACATAAAGTATGTTCTATTATTACAGAGTCTGAATACATGAGTACATTCTATATAGTTCCTTTATGACTATTTCCAAGTCAAGTATTTAACATTTTAACTGGACAGACAGATTTCAGTCTTCACAGAGTCTAGAGGGTTTGAAGTTGCCATGTTCTAGCACTTTGTCCATCTTTCCTGAATAATATAGAGACAATGTCAAGATCTCTTGGATAATTCGAGAACCTTCAAGCAAAATGAAGGAGCATTTTCCTTTAGTTTGAGGAGCATCTGTAGCATCTTACCTAGAGGTGATGTTGAACTCATAAATGAACCTGCATAACTGTTGGAAGTGTTTAAGGTAATGAATGTGCATCAGAAGAATGCTTCAAATTACGTTTGACTTCTGGTTATTAGAAAAAAAACAAGCATAGCTACCTAGTCTCTTGCTGCACAGATGCTGTTCAAATTATTTTATGAATAAAGAATGACCTCAAAAGCTTCATAATAAGGGTTTTTGTTCTTTAACATCTTCTCAACCTGTCTAATCTCTCAATTCATAAAGAAAACAAGAGCCTATTAAGGAGATCGTGCCCTATATACAAATAATTTGTCACTGTTTTCATAATGAGAGAATCTTCTTCTGATCAGGTTACTCAGTGAATTTTTTGCTTTTTAATAAAATATTTATATTTTTATGTCTAAAATGCCTTCAGTGTTGTGATATTTAAAGGAATTTCTAAGTGAATACAGTCACGTGCTCCATAACGATGTTTTGTCAATGACAGACCACATATATTATGGTGGTCCTATAAGAATAAAATTGAGCCAAAAAATTTCTATCAACTAGTGATTTTGTAACCCAACACATTGTTCATGTGTTTGTAGTGATGCTGAAGTGTACCAGCCTACTGCACTACTATAAGAGGATAGCACTTATCATTATGGACAATATACATTACTTGATAATGATAATAAACTTCTATGTTATTGGTTTTTGTATTTACTCTAGTACACTTTTATTATTATTTTAGAGTGTACTCTTTCTACTTATTAAAAAAACATTCACTGCAAAACGGTATGCCGGCAACAGCTTGATCTCATTTTCATCTCTTGACTGCATCGTTTTCTCTTGTGCTTGATTTATCTTGCATTGCTCTGTTCATCATGAGCAGACCAAATCTACTGTTAAAGTTGACAGTAAGAGGCCACATCGAGAGATTGACCTGGAAATGAAATTAAAACTGATTAAGGACTACAGAGGTAGAAAATCAGTGATGCCCATTGCTCACCAGTCAGGCATGTCCCATTCCACCACAGTATGACCTTGAAGAACAACAACAAACTGATGTAAACTTAAAGAATCTGCTTCACTGAAGGCAAAGTGACTAACAAAAATCAAGATGGGCCTGTATCAGATGTGGAGGGGCTTCCAGTGACCAGGACTGAAGGCCTCACCCAGAAGCATGTCCCTCTCAGCATCATGACAAATCACAGCCAATGCAAAAAGATTGTTTTCCACGTTAAGATAAAAGTCTAGGCCCAACTACGATGTTGAATTCACTGCTAGCTCTGGGTGGTTTAAAACAATTCAAGAGTCATTATTCATTACATAATGTGAAAGTGAGTGGTAAGCTGAGTGCTAACATGAAGGCAGCTGAAAAATTTGTGGAAACTCTATATGAGGTGATTGTGGGGGAAAAATTACTTACCAGAGCAAATATTCGATATGAATGGCACCTCCATTTTGGAAACGCTGGCCGAAAGGACTTTCATTCATAAGGGGGCCAAATCTATGCCAGGTTTCAAGGCATTTAAGGATGGGATAACAGTTTTGCTGGGGAGCAATGCTGCAGTCTGCGAATGAAACCCTGCATGACCTGGGAGCACAGTGAGGACCCCAGGGCCTTGGAGCGTGTCGATAAACACACACTGCCAGTGTACTGCAAATAGTCCTGTAAAAGTTATTTCCCATTAGTGATCACCTATTCCGTCAAAACTCTGAAAGGAAAAGAAATTCATGCGGTCCTTCCCCTTCTTCTTCCCTTCTTGTGCTTGTCTTCAAATCTCCACCATTGTTATGGTGTTTAAGGATGGAATCCATCTTGGGCAAGGTTAAGAAACTGGTCAACTTTCTAGTTCATACCTCTCCTGGTCCATTGAATAACTTCAAGAATATAAGCTCCCCTCCATTTTCCAGATCCTTCCTAGCCACCCTTTACCCTAGGCAGAATCAACTCCCTGAAGCACAGATCTAAGCTTGTCGATGTGAGGCTTCTTCGGTGCCTTCAGGTCTAGCTCCCTCTTGATAGTGTGCAGGGGTTTTTTTCCTGGCCCCAGTCAGCCTCTTGTCTAGTCAGTCCCACCAACTGAGTAGCCTTTCAGCTACGCAGAATCTCCAGAATGGTCTCAGGATAACTCACATATGTTCTGTAGTGGGCTGAATAACACCCCACCCCAAGGATCTGACATCAATTCCCCAGATACATTACTTTACATGGTGAGGGGGACTTCACAAGGGTGAGTACGTTAAGGATCTCGAGATGCGGAGATTTTCCTGGATTATCTGAGTGTCCTCAATGTTATCACAGGTTTTCATAAGAAGAAGACAGGAGGGTCAGAAGGGAGGGGAGGTAATGTGATAACAAAAGAAGAGAGAGGGTAGATGTGACAGTGAAAGCAGAGGTCAAAGATTGAGATTTGAGGGTGCTGTGCTCCTGGCTCTGAAGACAGAGGGAGGGGCTGTGAGACAAGTAGTGCACAAAGCCTCTAGAAGCTGAAGAAGACAAGGAAACAGATTTGAGTTTGACCCCCAAATCAAAATTCACCAGCAATCTTTACTTGCTATTAGCCTGCATCACTAATCTAATAAAGTGGAATGTTAATGGCTGATCGTGACTTAAATATATCACCTCTCCCAGAAAATAATAATAGTGAGGTACAGTGTAATAGCAACACTGCAAGGTAGATATTATCCCAAGTAGAAATTATGAGGTGGAGGCTGAAGAAAGATAAGAAAACTGTCCACAATGAGAGTATGTTGGAGCAAAAGTCTTACCTGGTTTGTCTAAATTCAGAATCCTCTTACGTTAACGGTATCACACAGTCTCCCGTGGTTTGCCGACACCCTCTTTAGCAAGCTTGTCCTAGTACCCTCAGATGGATTTTCCCATCCCTCTTCACTCAGCATCTGCTGTGCCCAGTCCAGCACTTACTTCCACTACAGTCCAAATAGTATTTTATCTCCATAATAGTTACAGTCTATTCCTTCAATACATATGTGAGGCTGAAAAAAAGGTCTTATTTTTCTTTATATTCCTGGCATCTAATTCAGTACATGCAATGCTGTTAAGTAAACTACAAATGTTTGCTAGAAGATGAGTGAATGATGGAACTTTTTTTTTTGCAAATTATCATAAAAGAGAATGACCTATGTTACTTTTTTTAAAGCAACCTAGAGAATCAATTTCTTCCCCGATCTCTCTCCTCAAGGTAAACTTAAGGTAAATTTGAACCCAAACAGAACACTCAGCACTATAAAATAGACATGTAGGAAAGACATATATTGCAACCAATCACTTTGGTCTGTCTCTGAGCTAACTCTGTCATAGTTCCTGTTCAACACAAGTTTATGATCAAAATAAAACTCAGAAAAGATGTTTCTCACATCTGCCTTTTTTACAGTGAAGTATAATTTACACACAATGAAATACTCAGATCTTCAAATCAAGGCAAAATATTTCTATCACTGTAGAAATTCCTACCTGCCTCTTTCCAGTCACTTCCATGTCTTCCTCTAAAGTAATCACCAATTTCATTTCTATCACTCTGGATCAGTTTTGTCTACTCCAAACATTCATTTACGTTGACTCGTATGGTGTGTAGCTTTTGTGCCTGGCTTCTTTCACTCCGTGTAATATTTCTGAGACTCACCTGTGCTGTTGCATGGATCAGCAGTTCATTTTCTTTATTGCTTTGTTGTATTCCGTTTTAGGAACACACCACAGTTTACAATTCCATTCTTCAGTTGATGGACATCTGGGGTTTTTTGAGGTTTTGGCTTTTATGAATAAATCTATTGTGGATATCTTTGTGCACAGTTTTGTGTGGACATATACTTTCATTTCTCTTGGATAAATACCTAGGAGTAAAATTGCTAGTTTACATTGCAAACATATATTTGCATTTTACCAGATGGATTATATACATCTGCATTTTAGAATGTTCAAGGACCATTTAAATTATTACAATTATCCTATGAATGTTAGTGTGTTGCAATAGTAGACTTAGTCACCATATGTCTTGGGTCTTGTTCCCTTGCAGTGGAGGTAGAGACTGGATTTTTGTGGAGGTGATATATTGAGAGAGTGTCTGTGAGAGAAAACCACAAATGAGTGAGGGAAGCAGGGTAGAGCAGGGAAGAAGCTAAGGGCAGAGGTGGTTTTAGCTGAAGCTCAACCTCATCCTTATCCCACAGAAAGCTCTGGAGCGTCTCATGTTAAGGTAAGAGAGTTGAACCTTTGTACCCACACTTCATCTGGTTGTTTGTTGAAGACAGTCCCCCTCCAGGTGGATGGAGTCTGCATGTGCAAGTAATCTCCCAGACATCTTGTGGCTGTAGTGGCTCCTGTGGGGATTGAGAGCAATTCATGAAAGAAGGGAGCAGTTGTGAGCCCTAGTGTTCAACATTCACAGCAACTGGGGGATGGGAACACCAGCTCAATAAAGGGGATCTTCATGGGGCTTCAATAGTGTCAACTCTACCAGGTCAGTTACTAGAATACATGAATTTTCTCCAGGCCACAATGTACCTGAACTTGTCAAGGATAGAAATATCATACCAAAAAAATTCACTCAGACATTATTTTGAATAACTCATGTCCATTGCCCAGAGCAAATAACTCTAGATCACAGGTTTAGGCTTAGTATATGCCTGACAACCTGCATGGTTTCCCAAGGAGTAAAACGGCAAAAGCGGCTGCCACCCTTTGAACTTCTGCCTGGCGACCTTGTACTTCAGGGATGGTGGGCTGTTCTCTGAGGTATTTTAGCACTGACCTAGTTCCTAGCGGGAGCTGCTCACCCCTGCATCCTAGTGCTTTAGTCGCCACTTAATATTGTAGATTTGTAGCACCAGCAGGCTTGGCAGTCACATGAGGAAGGACATGACTTGTGACCTGAAGGAAATTTATGTGCCTAAGAAGTTTCATTTTGATCTAAAGCTGACCCTTCCTCTGTAGACCTGTCTGGAGCAAATGGTGTCTTCCCATGAGGGGTATTTGAATCCTCTGACAGAAATGGGTATAAAAGTAAAAAAGGAGAGGTCACAAAATGGCAGAAAATTAATTTATCTCCTTTTCAGCTGAACTAGCAATAGAAGGATTGATAGGCACAGGGGACATAGAAGCCACCACGTGATCTTTGATGGAGCAGCTTTGCTTTCTGATCTGTTAATTGGAGTGCACATTAACCACTTTCCAAAAAAGAAGACTATCACTACAACATCGTAATGCATCCATGGCAACTCAAGGTCAAGATGTCTTTCCGTGACCCTTGTGGCACTTTGTATGAAGAAAGGCTCATTTCAGCTTTTCATTCTCACTGCGACTCTGGAGGGTCTTACTCTCAGCAATATAAGGAGCTATTGCTACACTTCTTAGAAATGAGACAGTAGTAGAAACAAGAGCTGTTATTAAAAACTCATCATATTTATTATTTCCATCAAAGAAAAGAAGGAAGTCCTCAGGCGGGCCTAGCTGAAATATTACAGGGCCTAAAGGTGAACTTGATAACCTTTCATTTCAAGCTTGCAGCTGCTGTGTATATTTGAAATACTGTGAAAAAGAACCTGCCAAAGAACAACAACCATGAAATTGAGCAACATTTATTAATCTTTGGTTATTTCTCCATAGTCGTTCAAGAGCAAGCAGCCCCAAGTTAATATTTAGGCCACTCAAGTGGAATAGTCTCATAAGTTGTGATGTCTCTTCAGTATACCCAAAAGAATAAGCACACAAGAAAAATCTAGGGTATTCACACACTGATTAAGAGGAAATGATCTTTAAGAAGCCATTCATATTCTTTACATTTTGGTCATTCTCAAAGTTCTATGACATTAATTGTGGCTACTGAAGCTGTCCAATCCACTCGATAACTGTGGCCCAAAGAACGCCTATGTCAGCAGCTGAACCCAGGGGAGCACATGCAGGAAGATATACCTAAAGTTCATTATTTCTCATATAATGCCCAGTCATTAGAAAAAAGAATAAGACAGTTTGTGGATACAGGAAATTACATGGTAAGATGATAATAAAAACCTCAGAAAGCTGGCCCACTGAAGTCTTTTGAAACTGACTTAATGTTTGAAATGACTGATTATGATACCAGAAACTCATGTCCCTGGCCCTGAGTATCTATCCTTTCCCTGAGAGACAAATCACAGCATGTAGCAAAAATATTATATTTCTAACTCAACAGTAGCAACAGGTTATGGAATTAGAACACAAATAGATTCTTCAGATGTCATCTCCAGTTTACTACCAGTAGTTAACCTATTGGAACAAGAGAAATTTATTTTGTCATAACTGACATTCAGAAAGAGATGCTGATTTTGAAAACTTATTTATTTAGCCACATGGAGCTTTTTAAATTTTTTTACTTTTAAAAGTTAAAAATTCAATTACAGTTAATGTACAATATTATATTAGTTTCAGGTATACAACATAGTGATTAGACAATTATATAACCAATGAAGCGATCACCTGAATAAGCCTAGTACACATCTGACAATTATGTGTTAATTTCCTTTTTTAATTTTATCTATTCATTTTTAAAGAGAGAACAGGAGAGGGAGAGAAATACCATTGTGTGAGAGAAACATCAATTGGTTGTCTACTGCACACCACCAATGGGGGGAACTGGCTCACAACCCAAGGATGTGTCCTGACCAGGAATCAAAAGTGACCTTTTCGTTTACAGGCTGGTGATTAATCCGCTGAGCCACATCAACCAGGGCTACCTCTTTCTTTTTAATTTATAGCTCCAAATTCTTTTTCTCACTGAATTTCCCTGGCTAATCCTTTCAGAGCAATATTAAATAATAGTGCTGATAGCTGTGGGCAGACTGCTCTCACATCCAGCTCCAATGGTAATGTTTGTTGCATTCTACCTTTTTTTTTAGTATATTTTATTGATTATGCTAGTACAGTTGTCCCATTTTTTTCTTCCCTTTATTCCCCTCCACCCTGCACCCCCCCCCCAGCATTCCCCCATCTTAGTTTATGTGCATGGGTCATACACATAAATGTTTTAGCTTCTCCATTTCCCATACTATTCTTAACCTCCCCCCGTCTATTTTGTACCTACCATTTATGCTTCTTATTCCCTGTACTTTTTCCCCATCCCTCCTCCCCCACCCTGCTAATAATTCTCCATGTGATCTCCATTTCTGTGATTCTGTTCTTGTTCTAATTATTTGCTTAGTTTGTTTTTGTTTTCGTTTTTCAGGTTCAGTTGTTGGTAGTTGTGAGTTTGTTGTCATTTTATTGTTCATAGTTCTGATCTTCTTCTTTTTCTTAGATAAGCTCCTTTAACATTTCATATAACAAGGTCTTGGTGATGATGAACTCCTTTAACTTGACCTCATCCAGGAAGCGCTTTATCTGTCCTTTCATTCTAAATGGAAGCTTTGCTGGCTGGAGTAATCTTGGATGTAGGTCCTTGCCTTTCACAACTGTGAATACTTCTTTCCAGCCCCTTCTTGCCTGTAAGGTTTCTTTTGAGAAATCAGGTGATAGTCTCATGGAACTCCTTTGTAGGTAACTGTCTCCTTTTCTCTTGCTGTTTTTAAGATTCTCTCCTTATTTTTAATCTTGGGTAATGTAATTACGATGTGCCTGGGTGTGTGCTTCCTTGGGTCCAACTTCTCTGGTATTCCCTGGGCTTCCTGGACTTCCTGGAAGTCTATTTCCTTTGCCAGATTGGGGAAGTTTTCTTTCATTATTTGTTCAAATAAGTTTTCAATTTCTTGCTCTTCCTCTTCTCCTTCTGGCACCCCTATGATTCAGATGTTGGAACATTTAAAGTTGTCCCAGAGGTTCCTAAGCCTCTCCTCATTTTTTTAAAATTCTGGTTTCTCCATGCTGCTCTTGTTGAATGTTTACTTCTTCCTTCTGTTCCAAATCATTGATGTGAGTCCTGGTTTTCTTCCCTTCACTGTTGGTTCCCTGTATATTTTTCTTTATTTTACTTTGTATAGCCTTCACTTCTTCCTTTGTTTTGCATCCACATTCAATCATTTCTGTGAGCATCCTGATTACTAGTATTTTGAACTCTGCATCTGATAGGTTGGCTATCTCCATGTCACTTAGTTCTTTTTCTGGAGTTTAGATCTGTTCTTTGATTTGGGCCATATTTCTTTGTCTCCACACCTGTTACATTGTAAGGGGGTGGATCTTTAGGTATTTGCAGGGCAGGGCAACCCACTTTGCTGAGTTGTGGCACTAGACATGTGGCAGGGATCAGAAAGGGAACAGTCTGGTTGCTCAGCTCTCACCCCACTTTCAGTCATTTCCCCTGCTACCCACAAGCATATTGCACCTTTCTGGTGCTGATTCCTGGGTGGGTGGGTTTGTGTACATTCTAGGACCCTGTGGGTCCTCCAATGGGCTTTCCCATGATACTGAGAGTTTCTCCCACTGCCATACACTCCACAGGTTTTTATAGCCAGAGGTTTTGAGGCTTTATTTCCCCACACTGGAATCCTGGGTTGCATGGTCTATCTCTCTCCCCATTTGTTCCTCCTGGTTTATCCACACCCAAATGTGGGACCACCTGGTCTGCCAGCCTCTGCCTTGCCCACCTTGTCTGCCAGCCACTGCCTTGCCATGTGTCCTCTCCACCCTGGCTGCCCATCTCTTCCACTCTTACCAGTCTGGACCAATGCCTCTTCTTTAACTCCTTGGTTGTTGGACTTTCATACAGTTTGATTTTCTAGCAGTTCTGGTTGTTTTTGGTTTTTAAATGGGTTGTTGTCCTTCTTTTGGTTGTGCAAGGAGGCAAAGGATATCTACCTATGCCTCCATTTGGCTGGAAGTTCCTCCATTTATTTAGCCTTATGGAGCTTATCTCAAAGAACTTTGAACTCTCAAAACAAATTAGTTTAAGAATAAAAAAATTAAAGGTATATGCATATTAACATCCTTAGAGTCAAAAATTATGAGTCATTCAAAATCCAGACCAAAGATGTGTAGGCAAAAGTATGGAAATACAGTTTTGATGATCCTAGCAGATCATAAGCTTTAGAAAAATTTCCAACAACTAAAAATTGTAGACATATTGGTATAATGATGTTAACAACCATAGCTATGTCTTCAGAATAAGATGGGGCAAGAAGTGAGTCCAGTGCTCATTTTCAATATTGTAATGCTCTTTCTTGCAACCAGTTTGAGCACAAGCTTTAAAAAATTGATATAGAAATAAAAACACAAAAGGCTATCAAACAAGCTCTGTGGAAAAAGATAAATGATAATGGAGATTTTCTTAACCTGGAAAAGTGAAGCTAAAAACTACCCTCACAGCAACCCATGGGTATTTGAAGCAAGAGTTCAGAAAAGATACAAAGTGAATTTTCTTTATTTTTGTTAAAGAACAAGCCAAAGAAAAAAGTGCAGAAATAGAGTTTGGCTAGAAATTGCTGCACGTACTTGTTTTAACACTGAGATGGGCTATCAAGGGACAGTTTGGGATCCTTAAGATATCTTTAAAAACAGCAAGATAGAAAACAAACCAGGATAGAAAACCATCTTAACCATTCGCCTTCAGTTCTGCAAAACATACAATAAACTGAAGAGAACTTTTGTGTTTGTCTTCATGGGAGTAGCCCCAGGTGTGTGGTTTAGGGGAATCTATCTCCACATTCACACCTTGTACTTGCATTCTTTCCCTCACAATGTCGGATATGAGTCGTGTAAAAAGTTATCGAAATAGTTAAGACATTTTTTGCAACTGCAGAGAGAGATTCACATTAACCACACAAATGAAAATCATCATCATTCCAACAAATCAAATATACCCAAAGAAAACAACAATACCAACAAATGAAGCCAGTGTGAAGCCACTCAGCACTGTGGTAGGATTAATCACATTGCTCTTTGTGAATTTAAAGCTTTTAATCATGTAGTGCTCCAGTCTCTGGTTAAAATTTATGAGCATTTATAGGTTTATTTTGGCCGCCAGGGCCCCTGTATTGCTCACTAAGGACAATGAAAACCAGCTAAGAATAAAGAATAAAAATTAATGTCAAACTGAATAAAGGAGCTGAAAAGGTCAAAACTTGTTCCTGGGGTCAATGAATATGCCTGCCTGTGGAAAAGACCACAGTAATCAAAATTAAATAGAGAGCTTTTGCCCATAAATTTGTGGAAGTAGCAAAATTGTCTGCAAATTGGCTTTCCAATACTCAGTGTTACAAACATATAGTGTGCATAGAAAATATTATGGATATGCATTAATATATGCCAATCAAGAAAGAAATTTCTATCTTTTCTTGGAATCCAAATACCTTGAAATAGCTCTTTAATTATCAATCCTCAAGAAGATGGAGACCAAGCCCTATCAGAAGACCCATTTCTACCCTGAATATAGAAATCTAGCAGAAGGCATTAAATTTTTGATATCTAATGATTATTAGATCTAATGATCTAATTGGTACTTATTTTGTAATTGAAAATAAATGTAATGCTGATATAATAAAATATAAATCTATTTATTTATTTAATCCCAATGTCAATCCCTTGCAAATTAGTTTTAAAAGAAGGAGGACTCTATAATTTTGCAAATCATTTATTAATAAACGCTAGGATTTAGGATTGCTCAGGGACATAGGTTTGGATACATCACCATCTTGCAAATTATTCCTAAATGTCAAGGTCCACAAATTAATAGTTGAGTTGGTAGGGAAACTCTAAGGAAAAAAAATTTTTTAAAGTTCTACAAAGACTATTTGTGCATGTGTACTCCACACAATCCCCAGCAGTTAAAGGTCCACACTGAAGCTAAAACTAAGTCCGTGAAACCTGAAGTAGGGTGTTGTCCATCCTGCCAGTCCCATATGATTCTAATGTCTGGGGACCTTCTCAGCAGCTTTCACCCTTCTCCCTGCTTGCAAAGGGCAGAATACCCTTGCATTGGTTCTGTCACTTCCCTGACTAGGCTCTCAGGCATCTTAGCTTTCCTTTCTTTCAAAGTCATTTCCTGGGTTTCCAAATCAGCATTTCAATCTGACAGTTCAAATTCATTCTTTCAACTCAGGACCTTCAGAGCTTTAACCTTTCCCTATTCCAGGTCCCAGACAAGCACCAGTAACCAGTGTTCCCTTTTTAGATTCTGCTAGTCAAAGCTGTACCAGGTGGAAGGAACTCCATTGGCTTGGTGTCCCCCCAGGGAAAATGAGTCGAAGGAAGGCAGTTCACTGGTTGGTACCCAGCACAGCCCCAGGCAGCCAGACACTGGCAGCCAAGGAGGTAGCTGTGCATCCAACTTCCGTGACCCCACCATGACCTCCAGCAATCCCTACCATGTCTGCCCCTTGAACGTAGTAGAAGAAACCAGGATGGGTCTCAAATGGTAATGGGAGTAGCAGATGAAGAGGAAGGAAAGCCTTGAAATGATTTGTCTCGAAAAAGAGCCAAGATTCCTACCTGAGGAAGAAGCTGGTGTGCCATCAAGAAAAAAAGCTTGTTTGTTCATTTGTTTGTTTGTTGAGCATATATATGCACACGCACACACACACATGCAACACACACACATACCACAGCACACATTTTATAAGGCAGGGGCCTCCAAAATAAACCAGATGGGAACATGGTAGAGGGGGGAATAATAGAAGGGAAAATGAATATGCATTCTGGGCAATCCAAGCGAATCCATTTTATTTTAAAGTGTTTTTAAAATGCCAGATTGAAAGGCACTATTGCTATTTGAATAAATGAATTGATCACTGGAATTATGACTGTCACAGTTACAGTTACTATTTTTCAAACAGGTGACTTTAAAAATACGCAGTAAAATCAAGAAAAATGTCTAGGGTCAAGTTCTTATTTTAGTAACTGCCCATATCAGTGAATGTTGTGAAAATCAACCCAGCATTTGTTTTAGAAAAAGTAACATATTCAAAATGCAATTCTGCATTTAGCTCCTTCCAAGTGAATGCAAGCAGACAGAGTCTGTGTTGATGACTGTGGGCTAATATTCTCAGGTGTTGACATATCGAAATGGAGGTGCTTTGAGGCCCAAAAGGCCACAGAAATAGTTACCAATCTACTCACAACTACAAATCAGTGTTGAAATATTTCCTATAATTTAAAGAGCATATAAGCTGGAGTTATTGAATATGTTCCCCAAATTTCAAGGAGCCTTCTTATTTTTATCTGCAGGAGAAATATAACTATTGATGGATCTTTTAAGTACTCTACAGAGTGTGGACTTATGCAAATTCAGTTTTTCAAAGGTGCCTCTGTGAGTGCACATGCATTAGCTCCCAATCTGCTGGAACACCTGGGATAAGTACGCAGATGGAATCAGACGAAGGTCAGATTGAAATAAAATTGAGCCTTTCTGCTCACTCAGGGCATAGCTTATACCATTTTCCAGTCAGAAATATTCTGGGTATCTCCAGATGGCAGTTGGGTTTAGCCTTACCCTTAAAACGAACTCCATGATTCTCTGCACACCCTCACCACTAGCACAACCCTTTTGACTATGTGAGCTTTTCAATTATATGCCTGAAAGAGGCACAGATTCACCAAAGCAGCCACACCAGTCGTCAGTTTTCTTTACTGTTCAAAGGGATCAGATGGACCATTCAGGCAAAGCAGCAGCTTAGAGGGAGAGACTGAAATACCCAGAGATTGAGACAGAGCATTTCTGTAGTTTTACACATCACTTTACACATTCACATTTTTAATGTTTTATCACCATATAGTTAGTATTTAATAAATTGAACATATTTAAAATATGCAACTTGGTAAATTTTATCATATCCATGAGACCATCACCACAGTCAAGATGGCACCCAACAGTTTCTTGAGGTTCCTTTTTAATTATTCCTTCCCACCACTCCCTGCATTGCTCAACACCATTCCACAATTTATAACCTTGATCTGTGCAGGAGGTTAAGCCAGGTGTCCTGCCAGAACACCTTCTGGATTGAACTGATGCTTCTTCTTGGTGCCATTTAGTGTATTCCTCTATCTCTCACATTTCCTGTAAAGTGGAAGGTATCTTTAAAGGCCTGATGAAGTCATGTTAAGCATTTTGAGCTAAAAATAGCATATGTATTTCAAGAGTCATCACATCAGAGATATTTAATATCTGGTTGACCCAACTATTTCTATATTACTTTTTCTGATACCAACTTTTATTTGTTGTTGTTTATTTTTATTCTTTGCTTTGATTTTAATGATTTATTTTTTTCTTAATAGATGCATGTAAAATAATCTAGCCACTTGAATGTGAATACTATTTGGGTTGTAGTTAAAGGAGTTTTAATGTCGCCTATATTACAAAAGATTTTTATATTCACCCTATTCATTCCTCACTGCAAAGAGAGGAATCTTAAAAGGGGTTTGTGAAAGCAGACATGAATTGTGTGTGGCTCTCTCTTTGAAAGCAATGTGGCCTTGGACAACTTTTTTCTCTGAGATTCAGTGTATTCACCTGCAAAATAGAGATTAATATGTCAGCCCTAAATACCTGAATGTTTTGTCATATGAACCAAAAGTGATAATGGGTTGATGCTTTGTGAAGAATAAAGTTTTAATCAGACAACATTTTTATTATGCTGATGTTCCTTTGAGATAAGAAGGGATTCTAAGTATTCTATTGTACAGGTGGAGAAATAGAAACACAGAGAGGGCACATGACTACAAACCCAAGGAACAGAACATTATCTTCTTGGCTCCTACCACTACAGGGAGTGCTGATTTGAAATAAGCCATGCCTCAGTAGGAGTCAGGACCCAAACTCACAGAAGGGTAACAGCCTACAGCTCTATCTGTCATGTGCTGTCACTCCCCAAATGCAATCTACAGACCACCCAAACTGGCTTACGTATTTTCTCAGCACGCTCCTTGCTTAACTGCCATTGCTAATGCCACCTCTTCCATGACATCATTTATCCTCACAAGATATAATTTCCTTTCCTGCTGAACCATGGACAATTTAAACTGAACTCCTTTTAGAGATTTTACACATTTTTCATAGTATCATTGCTATTTATTTAGATTGCATGCTCCTTTCAGATAAGGAGTGAGTTATATACATGCCTTAAACATAGTATATATTCAACATATATTTGGTGAATTAAAGGAAATTGCCTCTCCGTGCCAGGCTGAGTCTCCAGTGAGAGTGCTCACTTCCTTACTAATTGGCCAGCCCAGCTGTCACCATTAAACAAACAAACAAACAAGCAAACAAAAAGATCACTTACCAAAAACAAAACTATGATTAAAGATTGATAAGAAATAAAATGAGTCATTTATAGTTTAGCTCTTAGAGTTTTAGTAGCTATGAATGCCAAATTTAAATCGGAGGAATTAAATTGAAACAGTCTTTGTAATTAATCATTATTCCAAGGGCTGGATGAACTAAATACTTAACCTTTAACTGCCTTCATTTATTTACAATATAAAGTATTTTAACATAGTCAAAAAAAAAAAAAAGCAGCAGCAAACCAGTTTGGCCCAGCTGCCTGTGGTTCCATTAGACAGCTGTAAGGTAATGACAACTGTAGCAATTCACGGTCTGCAGAGAGAAATCTGCCAAGATTATTCTCTAGGGCAGTGATTTTTCAACAAGTGTGCTCCGAGAGGCTCACGGTGGTGCCACAAGAATTTTTAAAACGTGCACTACCTGATTATTTAGTCAAGAGGCCCTGACCTCTTTTCCCATAGATTGTCAAATTAAAAAATGACAACAACCAACACAACAATAGCTGTCCAGTGTGAATAAATCTAAATTGTACCTATTTTTTGTCAGATAGGTAAAAAAGATACTTTTTTTCACTTGCTGTGGAATTTTTGTAATTAGTGCCATAAGATGAAGAAGGTTGAAAATCGCTGCTCTAGGGACATTATTCATTTAGGTGATGGTACTAAAGTACTTAGGAGGGTCACATTAACATAGCCTCAAAATTATATAGACACTAAGCAAGTAATATTTATACAATAGCCAAGAGAGTCATAGCCTGCGGACAGGGTCCTTGGGTGCAGCTTTTCCACTGGGTGATAGAATGTGTGGTGGCTAAAAAGTCCTGGCATTAGCACATGAATTATATGGTGACAGAAGAAACCAAGCGGTCTCTTTGGAAGCCTGGAAGCTGTTCTGTTCAGGCTACAGGACAAAGGGAAACTTGGTGTTTCTCTGAGGTTCTCTGAGATGATCAGTACCATAGGTACTTACTGAAAATGCGTATCTCTGGGGCTCCAAGACAGCACATTGAATCAATCTCTCTGCAGCGGGACCTAGGAATCAGAGTTTCTATGCAAACTCCATTACATGACTGTTACACACAATAAAATTTGAGCGCTGCCCTTGGTTCCAGCTCTGCCTGCCGCAGCGTGTGGTGGTGCCACCCTGTGGCGTTTTCTCTGCAGCCATATTCTCTGCTTAAGTAGCCTCATCTTTAGTGCTTTAAATGCCCCCAATGTGGCTAACTCAGGCTTTGGGGGATCCTGACTGGTATCCGCTAAACAATGAACAAGTTGCCACAGGGTCAATTTGATTGAGTTGTTCAGTTGGCCAGAACAAACCAGTAATCAATGAGCAGTCTGATTATTTAGGACCATGTGAACAATGGAATCAGGGGAAACCGGGTAATGCAATTACCAGGAATTGACTTATGACAGTCGATCCAGGTGACTTTAAAAAGCAGTCACTTTATAGGATGACCCTGTGAGTTTCTGTCTTCAGTCTGTAAGTATCTCTCTGAGCAGACCATGGATGGAGGAAGGTCTGTAGCAAAATTCTGCATCTTTGCCACACTTTGTCCTACTCGGCTGGTTATCAGCCATCTTCAGCATCTTTTTTTCCTCTGTGACCTGCAATTATATTATTTTATAGGACATACCCATGCTCCCAACATCCAGCAAAAAATGATCCCAAACTGGGTTGATTTGTAGGTTGTTTGTAAAGATCAATGAATTATATCTGATACCTGAAGAAGTTAAGCGAATACTTCAAATTGTCTCACCTTACTGTGACCACATTACACCATCTCTGTTTCCAGGCTATAATCACATCTGTCAAACACTAAGCAATGGCAGTTGCTACAGAAGCTCAATGATCTGGCTGTCAGGAAGCATGAGCTTTAGTTTGAGCTGTTTCTTCTACATGGAAGATGATGCTGGTCTTACCATGTGTATCTGTAGACACTAACTGATGACGTAAAGGCTGGATACTGGGCCCAAATAGATCTCTGTGGGTGCAGAGGACTGACTGTGGATGGGTTCAAATCCTCCTTATGGTCAATCAATGTAAGATTGTTTACCTAGGCACACTTAGTTCCAGAACCTAGAGAGGTGCTGAAAAGGGGAAAAAAATCCCAATTCCTATTGTAAAGGAAGTTATAGTCATTGTTCTGAGTCTAGGTGACTCTACGGGGTAGTGGAGATTTTAATGTCATTGCCCCTAACCTATACAGACAGGGTTTATTTTGCTGTAACTAAGTGAAAACAAAAACAAAAACAAAAAACCCAGAGACCTCGCTTATGTAAGCAACAGAACAGAATTCCTAAGACTCCAGAAGATAGCAGTTAAAACATTTATTTTGTCACACTCCTTTGATCATTGTGATTATAATCTTTAAACAACTAAGTAACTTATTTCTTCATGAAAAATAAGCAATAGTTCTTGAGCAATAGACTAAGGACAGAATAGCAGTCTTTTCTGTAGCTAAATATATTACTGCACTCAATCCTCTGTGTATGCATGTGTGTTTATTTAAAGTAATGTGCTCTAAAGAGTTTTTTCCTCTTTTTTAAATATTTAGACATTATAAACAGCAGTATACATAAATGTATATGTACAGCTTAAAATAATTATATGTTTATATCTACTTAAACACCATCAGATCAAGAAATATAATATTGCTACCATCCTAGAAACCACATATTATGCCTACCACCCCCGACCCTGTAACCCCTAGCATGATTTTTGTGATACATATGTATGTCTGTGTAGGCACAAACAAAAAACAGTATATATGTGGCATTTTTCAAGGGTCCTCAAGATCATCCTTGCTTCTGATACCAGTTGCAAGTTAGGGGTTCTCTAAAACCATCCTTAGTTTCTAATTTTCAGGAAGAACTCACAGAACTCATCAAAGCTGCTATTCTCACAGCTATGTTTTATTACAGAGAAAAGGCAGAGATTAAAATCATCCGAGGGAAGAGTCACATGGGGCAGGGTCCAGAGGGTTCCAAGTGCAAAGCTTTTAGTGACCCCTCCCAGTGGAATTGCACTCACTTCCCCCAGAAATGATGTGCACGAGTCTGTATGCAGCACTGCCAACCATAGAGGCATGCCCAAGCCTGGGTGTCCAGAGTTTTACTGAGGCTTGTCACATAGCATTGTTGGTCATCTTTGTCATTTACAGGGCTGACCTTGTCCCCAGCCCTGTAGATATCTCCAGAAGTCAACTGGTATTGCATCGCCCGAGGCTCCATGTAGGCACCATAAATCACATTGGTGGCATAGGTTATCTGATACGGCCTTAGTTCCCCAGGTAAACAATGACATTCTTATCAGACAGACTACTCTAAGGGTGTAAAAATTATCTTTCAAGAGTCCAGGCCATACACCAGACCTCTCTTTGGGAAAAGTTAATTATTTACTGCACGTATAAGAATATGTCTTTTCACTGAAAATGTAGTTTGGTTGTGCCTGCTTTTGATCTCTGTATAAACGTTAAGTATTATATTCATTATATGCATACTCAATATAAATATATAAACCTTTTAGACTTCATATAAATTATTTCATGTGTACTTATTTTTTTAATAATATTTTTATTATTGTTCGAATACAGTTGTCTCCATTTTCCCACCACCACTTTCCTCTGCCCCGCCCACCCCCACTTCCTACCCTCAATCCTACCCCCCTTTGGCTTTGTCCATGGGTCCTTTATACATGTTCCTTGATGACCCTTTCCCTTCCTTCCACCATTATCTCCCTCCCCACCACCAGTTACTGTCAGTTTATTCTTTATATCAATGTCCCTGGTTATGTTTTGCTTGCTTGTTTGTTTTGTTGATTAGGTTCCATTTATAAGTGGGATCATATGGTGTTTGTCTTTCATCACCTGGCTTATTTCACTTAGCATAATGCTCCACAATTCCATCCATGCTATTGTGAAGGGTAGGAGCTCCTTATTTCTTTCTGCTGCATAGTATTCCATTGTGTAAATGTACCATAGTTTTTCATCTGCTCATTTACTGATGGGCACTTAAGCTGTTTGCAGCACTTGGCTATTGTAAATTGTGAACCTATGCACCCCAAAGTTCATATGTACTTATATATCAGGTTTTGCTTCTTTTAAGAGTTGTTTTTTATTCTGTATTGAGTGAATGTTCTAGACATTCTTATCAAATATTAAAGAGAATCTTGAAGTCTTATTATAAAATAAAAAGATTTCATGTAAATATGGTACAGCAATACAGTCAGCCTAGAACTGGCTACACAAATAGCCAAGTGTTCCATTGATTGATTAATGTGCCCCTCATCATCTGCAGTGAGAGGGAGCAATCTAAATGACTCCTGAATGAAATACAGTCATTTTTATTTTAAAGCCTGAAAAGTTACCACTCACCTTTCTCTACTAATCAGCCTCAATCATTAGGATCTCAACACTTGACCCCCTAATACTCCCAATGAAGATCAATGAAATCAACCACAGCCTAAGCCAGAGGTCAACCATTTTCCCTTAAAGGACTAGGTGGTAAATATTTTAAGATGCAGGCCAGTGTGGGATGAAAGCAACCATAGATGACATATAAACAAATGTGTGTGTCTGTGCTCCAATAAAAGTTTACTTATGATCACCAAAATGTGAGTTTTGTATAACTTTCACATACTACAAAATATTCTTCTAAAATATTCATTGACTTTTTAAAACTCCCTAAGAAGGGAAAAACCATTCTTAGCTTATGAGTCATATAAAAACAGGTAGTAGGCTGGATTTGGTTCCTGGGCTGTAGTTTTTCAAGCCCCGGCTGTGTCAATGGATTTGGGGGTTCTAGAATTGGGTTCAGGAGTTCCATTTATAATGGGCTATTTCTCACTGCTCCTAATTCATCGATCTTACACCATTTACAACCACAAACATGAATTACAACTCATCTAAAACATTTTAGAACCCAGTTTGTATTGCTTGGCAAAAAAATTTACAATAAGCAATTTTACAGTAAAGCATTGGATCAGAACAACTAGCTAATGTTCTGAATTTTGCCACCTAAATAAAACGAACTAAGCATATTCCCATAATAATCTTCTAAATTCCTAGATAAAACTTCCATGGCAGAAAAAGGGCATTCATTTTCACCCTTCCCCCTTCAATTGATATAGATAAAATAAAAGGTAGACATTGGGCATCTATATCCCCAAGGTAACACGGACATACCCTAGTAAAAATCTCACTGGCATGGATATGACAAAAATCAGAAATCTAATAATGAAACACTATCACTTTAATGTGATGAGACTTGAACAAGTCCTCACTACTTAATTTCACTCCTGCCTTGACTTGAGGTCAATGAGCATAGTGAGTAATCTGCAAGAACAAATAAAACAATATTCATCTCACTTGCTTTTATTCCAACTTTTTCTTTGACAAAAAATAAATAATTTTAAAAAATTTTATGTTAGCCTAGAATATCTTCCTCAAATTAAAGGACCAAGCTTAATTACTACTTCTCTGTTTTTCATCTTTAGGGCTACGGAACTAGAGAAGACGTGATCCGGCTGAGCAGGGAAGAGCTTGCTTCTTCTGCAGACCTGTCGTGGATTACTCACTAAGAGGTAGTGTTGGCGGTTTACTCACGTGGAATTGATTTTCTGTCTTTTATGCTTTGTGGTATATAAGCATTTCTAATGTTTCTCATTGGAATTTTCTTTTCTGAGCTTTGTTTACTGTTGAGTCTGATTCTCTGTCTCTTCGGATCCCATTTGTATCGAAGCCTCCCTGTTGTTGGATATCAGCATTTCCGTATGATCATTGGACTTAACAGTCCAAGTGCCTTTGTTTTATTTTGTTCATTCAAAACTTTGTCTTCTTTGAAAAAATATACTTGGAATGAGCTCATTGGAATAATGTCTAGAAAATTAGGTCTGTGGGCATAGTTTTGAGGTTTGAAGCAATAGACTGCATGCCAACCCCATCACCCCTCCACTGACGAAAGGGCGCCCAGGCCCAGTGACTCTATCAGGCTGTCACCCACTGCCTGTTCGTGCCACTCAGGAGGGCTCTGGGGAAAGACGTCATACTTACTTTTTCTTTTCTGTGATTTTCAATATCAGTACAACAATACTCAAATTTTAAAGAATAATTAATTCTCCTCCCTAAATAATTTAATGCAGGGCCACTTGCTCTGCTATAATATCTTTATGTCCAGACCTAGTAACAATTTATGCACTGCCCATTTTTCAAGACAGCCCAGGAGATACAGAGAAACTAATCAACCCTTTCCAAGTCATCCTCACAGATAGGCTATTCAGAATCTTTTTTCTCCTCAAGCTTTAAATGCCATTGCAATTCAATTTTGAGGACCACAAACTCTGGAATATTGTTGCTGATAAATGATTCCTATTAATAGCAATTTAATTCATTAGAGCTTTTTAACTCATTTTGGTTTTGCTGATTTTCATGCTTGTGATTTTTCATTTTTTCAATACATCCCATTTTTCTGTTTCTTTTCAATGTTTTAATCCAATTACCAGCCCCATAAACAAGCACTTGCCACATCCACAGTAGGTGCACTGAACTGTGAGTAGAAGTGATTTCTGATTACAGACAGGCTAATTTTCAAGGAACAAGAGGAACAAAATGCAGTGAACTGCATAAAAGTATAATGGTAAATACCTTGTTAGGTGACATATGGCACAGATTTAGAGCACAGATGGGAAAAAGAAAAGTTACTTAATCCTAAAATACATATGCATTGCATGGATAGAAGTTGCTATCTGGCTCCTTTATGATCTGCTTGGTTATAAAAGGAAAAATGTTTTATACATTTTATTGCTCAGGAGTGTTCTTTAATATTAGGATTAGCCTCTCTAATTGAGAGGGTGAAAAAAAAAGCAATTTAGATTTTTTAATACCCTAGAGTTTTGTCAACCAGGCCAATGGCAAAGGCAATTAGGCAAGAGACTCTCCAGGACTTCTGCATTTTCAACTTATTATCCTTGTTCTTCTTTCTTGGTTCCCTTTTTTCACCTTCTTTTAGAATTTCTACTTCCATGGCCCTTACTTACACACAGAAACACACACACACACACAAATCCCACATACTTCCTGCACTTGGATGTATGATTACGACTGTCTTAGTGAGTTACCTTTGTTACACCCTTCACATACTGCCCGGCATTTATGCCTTAGGAGAAAAGGGTGAAGCACTGGTGAGGGAGGATTGTGATTGTTTTAATCTGAGCCAATAGATGAGCAGACATTCTAGGGAGTTATAGGATCCCTTCAAATGACCCTTCAAATGACGGGGTTGCACTGCAAAGTACGTTGCTCCTTCATCAATGTGAAGGCAGACCAAGATTATCTGTTGGAGACAGAGTCAAAACAAAGTGAGTATGGAGACCAGATGCTGCTGTTTTATGGATCTGTTCTTACCTGGCCTATGAGTGATGGGTGTGGGGGAGGGGATGGAAAGCCCTTTCCATTGGCAGAGGGTTCAGTCAAATAAACATAAAAAAATAAGAAGAGCTTTGTCCAATTAGGTAGCTTCCATCAAAGAAGAGAATGTCCTGTTTTGAAGCTCCTACATTGGAGAAACAAGGTTCATAGGCCACAGTCTTTGAGAGAACCAGCAAGTGCAAAGCACAATAGTCTTGGCACCACAAACTCTTTTATTGAGCGTTTAACCATCGTGAGTTAAGATTCCTACCTAATGATGAATTCTTGTTGGTCACAGAAAAGCTAACAAAGACAGGAGATTTAAACACAAATGACCACTAGAGAAAGAAGAGCTTGAAAGGGTTGTCAGAGCCAAGTTAAATGCAGTGATGGGAGAGCAAGCAGGTAAACTCTTAGTTTGCTCCGTGCTTAGTGTGGGTTTCACGAGGTAGGCAGATCAGCTGAAACTCTGACCCTGCCCTCCTCTTATAAAGGCCAAAGGAAACTGGATCACACATCTGCCTTCTGATGGTTTTGTACAGTATGGTCTGTCTCTCCTTAGTAATGCAGCTTTAACATATTTTTTTGTTCTTTAGGCAAACATTAAATCATAAAATTTTGCACTGTATTTAAGAGACATTTAGCTGCCAAATGGTGAATAAAATGGATGATTTAGACACTGAAATCCAAAGCTCGATGTCACTTTTATCATCTCATTTCATTCTATATATAAAATACAGAGCTATAACTTATAATGGCAATGGAAAGCACACACAATGTATCCTGTAGATCCACCTCTAATACTAGCAGAATGTATTCAGACAGACTATAGAGTACATGTACAGCTAGACCATAGGACTTGTGACTTTGGTTTCAAAGGTTTCATATAGTGTCTCAGGAGCCTAGACCTAAAGAACCAGATGTTCATTTGAACCCTGACTTAATTTGAGGCTGACTTTATAGCCCTGAACCCCTATTGATAAAGAAGACTATTGAGGATACGGGTGTGAAGCAGTCTGTGTTCTAACAGACCAAGGGCATTTGTATGCGCTAGGTAAAGAGAATGAACACAAGTAAGACTTCAGTAAATAGAAACTGACATTTAAAAGGTGAATAATCTAGTTTGGTTTTCTACATTGATCAAATTCACTGAATAATTGCTTAGCTGTCCTCTTCCTTCACTTGAGGGGTCAGAGGGAAGAGGCCAGATCCGAATGGTAATGGCAGGGCGGGGGGCGGGGTTGCCCTCTGGGGTTTGCTTCAGTCACAGCTGTCACAGCAATCTGCCTGAGCTACGGCTACATACTTAGGCCCCTGCTGTATGATATGACAGGGAGTTTTAGTTGCAATTCCTCGGTCAACATAGTGACAATATTGTGAAAAGCTGGACTTTATTCTTGGCACATAGTATTAGATTATTTCAATTTGTTGGTAAGATGGAGGGAGTGTTCTCACTTTGCTTGGAAAGAAGTTTGAAGTTGTCACCAGAGAAGTCTAAATCAGGCAACTGTAACAGGAAACTTAATTGCTGGGAAAAAAACTTAACTTGTGCATGTGTGCATGTGTGTGTTCTACACCTTTTGTCTACTCATCCCTTTTCCGGACAAGCAGGGCAAACTTCCATCACATGTTCAGGGTTGGTCTACCTCCATGACTGGCCCTGTGGTGTGGTTCACTCGCCTGTATTTGGGACACTACATTTGGCTTGATTTTGCATCCTTGATTAAACTTTAAGTAATAGTTCTCCTACCTAAATTCCTGACCTCTTGTATTTATGTATTCCTTAACCCTTGTTTCAGGAAACTGTAGCCCTCACCTCTCATCTATTTTGGTTCTCTTTCCCTAGGCCTGATTTATGCCTGAAAAACCACTGTTCCTTTCTTGTCCTCAGGCTTGTACAAACGCCCTATGCTTAAACCCTGGGGCCCCTTTTCCATTTCAGCATTTCACAGAAGAATCTCTTGGAGAATCACTGCACAGATGGGCAGAGTTACAAAGCACTGATCCTGTGAATCTGAGCTGTTTGCTAATGGATGCCCGCAGTCTGCCCAAAAGGACTGCCATGGAAATACTAAAGGTTAACTTTCCTCAACCTCAGACTTGCTACTGAAATTAGCAGAGCTCATTTGAGAGATAAATTTGCTCTTTAAAAATTTATTTCCTTGGCATTCATTTTCTTATTCTATTAATGGGAACCTGGGATCTCATAAAACTGAATTAAAATTATCAAATACTATTGAATCAACCTAATGAAAATTTTAACCAAAAGTCATTGGAAATTAGGTATGTACTACACTGAGAACACAAGTCTTTGTAAAGTAGATATTGTTCCTATGTAAACTCATGAATGGAGACTTTCTTGAATAAATTACTTCTTAATAACATCAGAGAGTCATTGGCTGGGTAAATATCTCCCTAGGGTATCCACTAAGATTCTTGAATTTAAATGTTCAATAGAATTTCATATTTGTCACCTTTACTAATGAGCTTTTCTTTATGAAATCATTATTAGCATAAAAAAGTTAAACTTTGTGCCCAATTTTTAGAATTAATGCAGTTTAAAAGACCTCAAGGGGTTGAAATGTGTCCACTGGGAATGCTACATTTACATAATTTCTATTGTCCCAACATTTACTCTCCCCAGTCTACTGTCAATTTGCTACCTGAGGCAGGAGGGGAAACCACGATCAGACCCGCCAAGTGTCTGGGAATTTCTTAGCAGAAATGCCTCAAAGGACCAGATAGCGAAATCATGTCTTCCTTCCCAACACGTGACTTAAACATCGAAAACCTTTACTGCTGTTCTTCCTAACCACATATTCCCGGCAAGGGCTTTGGCAGCTGCTACATATATCACACTAGTGGACAAGTTTATCAAAATGGTTCAGTGATTTCCTGAGTTGTAAGAATCAGTTTGGTTATGGTTACTCTGGAATTGTTTTTTTTTTTTTTTTTTGGGGGGGGGGGTTAGGATTCTACCTGAATTTCATTTATTTCAACATTGAAGCACACACACACTAAGTGTTCTCTTGTGAAGACGAGAACTGTAGGTCATGTGATTTCAGCTTGGAGTTATTTATAGACCCCATTCTGCAGAACCCTGTAAGGTAGAATATGAAACGTTTGCTTATAAACAGACCTGAACTGCTTCTTCCACATAGGGAGCAGCGAGACAATGCCTTGAGATTTCACAGATGCCACTCCCATGACCACTCAGAAAGAAAGAAGCAAACAGACTATAAACACTGTCCTACTGTGCTGCCCAGTCCTAACCAGACCTCTCCTGTTCAGGGCTAACTATATTCCCAAATTTACAGATGGTTTCACACCACAGTAGACTACGCCAATAGGATATTTGCTGCATGAGAGAACGTCCTGGTGTGACACAGGGCCTTCAATGCATTGCTCCCTGACCACTGAGTGTTGATGGCATCTTTATAATAGAGTTAATAGCACTTAGCTTCCCTAGAAATTGAATAGTACCTTGCAACTGCTGCATGATGATTTGATTGTCAGAAAACCCTTTCAGGGTGCCCTATTTTTAAAACCTTTGCATAAAAAGTATATTTAACAAAATCATAACATGAACAATTAAAACTAGTATTTGAACATAATTCATATTGCTGTGAAAAATTTTTAACACACAGGCTAATGATACTAACAGAAGTTACTCAAAGGTGGTTTTATGCCACTGACTTTGCTCCTGAGCAAACCACCCAGGAAGGCATGCAAATCACCATGGCACAAGACAGATTTGCAGAGAACCCAAATTAGCAAATAACTGAGTGGGTACTGCAACCTCCACTAAGAAAACCCTCTATTCAGCCAAAGATTTTAAACAGAAGTGAAAATTGTTTCCACATTATGCTACAGATTCATTGAAATACATATATTCTAACAAAATTCTATATATATACATAACATTTTTCTACTGAATTTTAAATCAAATGAAATCAAATATGACTGAAATCAAATATGAAATCCCATAGGAATTGTTTTCCAGGTTGACTTACTCAACAAGCACAGGTTGAGAACAATCTAAGCACCAGGCCGACTTCAGTGGCAGCAGTCAGAGCAGAGGACATTGAGAGTGAGGGTTCAACGGTGCCCAGCTCTGGGGAGCAGGTGCGGCGTGGGCGTACTGTTGCCAGGGGCTTCAGTGTCCGGTCAAAACTGTGGTTTCTCTCTGTATCATCTCTACAAATTCTGAATGCTCTCCTCTTCTTCATTACCTTCCAAGACTGTAGGAATTTCCTTCATGCCCAAATATTCTCTACCCTCATATTAGAAATTTTAAGAACTTCGCAACTTCCCCTCTTTTGACTAGCTCCTTACAATGTCTGCATTGCAGATAACAGTCTTGAGGGGAGAATGTACTCCGGTCTGAAATTCCATAATGTTTGAGATTTGAGTTATTCAAAGCAAGTATGTTTCCTGCTTGTAAATTCTGTATAATTAAAATTATCTACTTCTTTAATGAACTATCCATGTCTAATAAAGCAGTATCCTACATATAATATGCTGATTTGCCAAAATGAAATGAAAACTGAATCAAGAGTGTGTGCTACAGGAAAAAAGGGCATGTACTCCCCACATCAAGCCCTGCATTAGCAGATACCCTACAACTGTTGGCTGTAGTGCAGGCCTGAGAGACAGAACATCTGGATGCAAAATCCCAGCCACCTTCTTGAAGCTGCATGTCCCTGGGGATGATTTTTTTGTTGCCTCAGTTTCCTTTACAAAAAAAAATGGAGAATCACAGCATTTCCTGTCTCGTAGTATGGTTTTATGGATTAGATAATAACATATATTTAAGGTGCTGGTATCCTGACTGGGATATGTTGTTATAACATCCTGCCTTAGAACAAGGCAAAAGGAGGAGCAAGCCTCCAGTCCGGTTTTGAGAGAAGGTAAATACAGTGCCTGACTGTAGAGCATAACAAACGATAAGACAGAAACACCAACAACAAGGCCTGAGTCTCACCAACATGGTAGTGGTTTTCTGCAAGATGTTTCCAATGGGACAGACATGTGGAAAGTTCGTGATAAATTGCCAAAACAGCTCTTGGATGACAGCTGTTCATTTCAATTAAGGAAGACCACAGAAAACCCATCTCATTCAGAGTGCTCCCACGCACTGCTTAGGGTGAGGTGTAAGAACTGGGAGCTGTACAGACAGACTGCCTCTCTAGGCATCGGTGAGGGTTGGCATGGCAACCTCAAGGCCCTGCGTGGTACCAGTCGTTTCATTTCATAGATCCTAGAAATTCGCCTAATAGAAGAGTGAGTCTATGGTGCAATATTCACTTTAACTGGAAAATGGCTCCAGGAAACCATCTTAAGCCAATGGAATTATTCATGGAGCTCAGAGTAGAACAGTTCTATAGATTAGGCCACACCTATGACATTGTGCAAGTAACTGATTTCTTCACTATAACACATCAATAACAGCATTTCCGTCTCTCAAGATGTGGGGAAGGTTAAATAACACAGACAAAACGTGGAAGTACTGAGCAAAGTCCTTGATGGAAAATGAATGATACACATATGTAACTTTGCTTTCTTTGTTTTTCCTAAATCCATCTACTTAAAAGAAAAAGGAGAAACCCTGTGTTTTTACAGGATTATATACCTATTAGTTCTGAGGATAACCCATCTAAATCATGTACATAAGCCTTCTGTCAACCACAGATCTTGGTGGGGATCTGGTCCAACAACACACTTGTGCAACGAACACATTGTGAGCCCAACTGCTCCTGACTGACTGCTGTTTCGTTCTAGCTCACTTTAGAGCTGATACTATAGCAGGTACTTACTATCACTATAGTAGATACCTGTTATATACTATAGGAACATATCTATATACTTCTTAATTTCTTCACAATAAAATGACTTACTTTCCTGTTCATTAAAGAGATTCTTTAATGAACAAATATGATACAAAATGTAAAAGACCCTTTGAAAAACTAAATGTTATCCCACATATGATGCACACACATATCAAACTTACAAAAAAAATACTACATGTTTTGAAGACAATTGTCTTTAAGTTACTTCCTTTTTCATCACTAAGTTAACTATAATAATAATTATCAATCAGGATAGCAGGGAATTTCTACAAAGCTTTTCAGGGCTTCAGTGTAATTTATCAGTCCTGTGGATAAAGTTGCTGATATCATAACTACTTATTACAGCCTCTGGTCAGGCAGGATGCTAGAGAAGAGGATCTCCATGGTGACTGCTTCCTATGTGGTACCCTGTGGAGATGGGCACTTAGACACTTAGTAAACAAAGACACAAATGGGCGTATCATTATAAAACACCTCAGCTGCTGTAATGGATGAGAATAGAGCACATAACAAGGGGATGAGACCTAATCATCAAAATTCCCAGAGGAAGCGACATTTGCTCCTGCATCTAGACAGTGGTTTGCAGGGTGGGGGACTGAGGGGAAGCGGGAGGGGAAGAGGCCTCTCCAGGCAGAGGGAGCCCAGGGGCAGGCATCTCTTCTGGAGGAGACGGCTGCCTGAGGCAGAATGGCTGCAAGGTCGTTGAAACGGAAGAAGGCCACTCCAGGGGAACTCAGACAGAAGAGGAAGGGAAGTTGGCAGAGAAGGCTGGAATCTCCTGCGGTATTACTGACATGACCATCTCAAGGACCTTGGGTTTTATTCTAAGAGCCATGGTAAACTGCATCTGGCTTTCATCTGGAGTGAAGAGATCTGTGTTTTCAGAATGGCAGCTTTGGCAAACAATTGTGAAGAATAGAATGGTGTCTTCAAAATATGTTCCAGATTTCACACCTCTACATTCATCTTAGGGAAGACTAGTCTTAAATATGTGGAAATGGAATCTAAATTATTAAATATTGACATTTCAATAAGTCCAGAACAAAACTCCAACCTCCACCTTAAAATGAAATTATAGCCCCCACCAGATATCTAAAAATTCAGACAAGAGGTCTGGTCCTTTGGCTTAAAGGCCTTGTTCCTATGAAAATGCTAAAAAATAAAGAAATAAAGATTTTAAAAGGTAGTGCACAGGTCCCATGGGTCAGTAAGGACCACTGACCCCTTTCATGGGAAGAGGTCTTATTTAGGAAGAGACAGGATAAAAAGATAGGGTGGAAGCAGCGACAGCTAGAGAAGGGAAAAGAAGACAATGAGAGGCCCCGAAACCAGTCCACAGGCTGCACTGTTCATTCTGATTACCAACTACCTTGTGTGAGGAAAGTTTGCAAGGAGCTCCCCAATTCCAGGTTCTGGCATCATTGTTCCTTCTGTTGTACTTCAACTCAAGAATCCAATCTGGATGTCTCCCTTTTTTCTACTGTAATAAATAATAACTCTGAAACCTAAGCTAAGATTTATCAGTGGCACTCAGATACAGCCAACTCATAAAAGCTCTTAGTCTTTGCCTTTTTCCTAGAATAGAAAAGGGAGGGGGGCATTCATGAGCCTCTTGCTGATGAACAGACCAGGGCTGCTTCCCAACCAGCAAAGAGGGATTAGACAGACAAAACCCAAACACAGAGAAAGATGCAAATATCCCCAGGAACTGGGACACATACGAGCCTCAGCTCCGAATGTCAATTACTGGAAGTCCCCAGAGCCTGGTTAAAAATAGATATGCAGGTGTCTTCGCTCACATGTCAGAAAGGGGCATCCCATCAAATCAGATTCCCATCACCCTCTTTTCACCCAATAGCTGAGTGTCAACCATTTGCAACTGTAAATCTTGGTTACAGTGCTGTCACAGGGTCCAAATTAGCATGCGCCCTCTCAATTATAGCCAGATACCAGTGTCTTCAGGTTTTCACAGGATGTGCGTGATAAGGGGACGTACAGAGACATAATATGTGTAAACATTGCTATAACCAGCCCCCTAGCCTCGGAAGTAGCCTCTGTGTGTTTGTGCAAAGAAAGAGAAAGAGAGAGTAGGGGGAGGGAGCAGTCACAAATTGCTGTCAAGCAAGTTAGGCAAACCAGGAGGCAGGACCAGGTGGAGATGGGGAAGGCCACGCTTCATTTTCCATTTCTGCTGCCACCTCACTTAGGGACCTTCTAAAGTCCCTCATACTGCATTTTTCCTCTTCTCCGTATTTAAGTGAATCCTTAACTACCCACCTTTGCCCAAGAAATACTGTGCAAATGAATTAGGCTTAGGCTGAACTTCTCCTGCTAAAAGTGCTTAAATTTGCAGTCAACTCCAAATTAGACTTGGTAATTGAAGGAGCTGCTGTACAGATATTCCCAAATAACAGACAATCTAAAAGTCATTTTGACTTGATTCCGGTGGGCATGTTTGATTTTTGAGGGGAGCAGAGGATTTGCTTCCCTAATTAGTTTTAGCTTAAGCCAGTATTAAACTTGTATGTGTTCTATTTTGTGAGCCCTGCCTGGCTTGAAACAAAAAAGATACAGAATAGGAAAGAGACGCCCAAAATGTAAATGTTGCCACTAAAAGTGGAAATACCCACCAAATGAACAAATTACATATTGTCCATAAATCTAGGTTTAACTTTGGAGAGAGGAATAGTGGTGGTATGTTTAGCTTGTTATTTTTGCCAGAAGTTTCATTTTCACTGGGCAGACTCCTTTATGTGTCTCCCCCCTACAAATCTTCAAAATCAGACCTTGCCACAAGATCCTCACCCCGCCCCACTAGGCTAAATGAATCACTCTGGTTGTGTCGATGTTTGGGACATCTTCACCAGCCTTATTACATCTCTGCAGTGGTTCCTTCCAGAGGTAAGCAAGCATTTTTTTTAAAAATATTATATTTATTTATTTTTAGAGAGAGGGGAAGGGAGGGAGGAAGAGAGAGAGAGAAACATAAATGTGTGGTCGTCTCTCGCATGCTCCTTACTGGGGATCTGACCAGCAACCTAGGCGTGTGCCCTGACAGGGAATCGAACCAGCAACCCTTTGGTTTGCAGTCCGTGCTCAATCCCCTACACCATACCCAGGGTAAGCAAGCATTTTTAAGAATCAGTCTTCCCTCTATAAACCATTCCAGATCCATTTTTGGTGATAAACAGAATTTATTAGAGCTCAGGTATACCACTCTTTAAATACAAGCAATTTTATCTCCCTGACCATTTTCCAACATAAATTTTCTTCCCCAAAATAGGTGCAAAATAAGACTAAAGCTGACACCATTCTAAACCACTGACGGTATCTACCCAGAAGGGCCACCCTCTTCTTCCTGACAGTAATCATGAATTCTCCTGCACCCCGGGGCCCAGCTTCTGTCCTGCTCTCCTGACCCTTTGAATAACCACTACTAAGTTTACAGTTCTTGCCAGGTGCTGAGTCCAGAGTGAGCCCTTCATGTAGATCAACTCAGTTAATCACAACTCAATTGAAACTTTTATTATGGGAATTTTGCAGATGAAGAAAACCCAGTGGTGGGTGAAACATTAAGTAAATTTCTGGGTTTGACTTCTCACTTACTAGCGGTAGAGTGAGGAGTGAAACCCAGCATGCTGATGACAAGGCCCATGCTTCCACTCTACACCTCCACCTAACAGCGAGACTGTCCCTACCCTGCCCTGGACTCTACACTTAATCCTAACTGCTGTGGCTCAACTAAGGACCCAGACTATGACCCTGGAGATTCAACCCAAAACACAGCTTCACATGGGTCCTTTCAACTACCAGCGGCCTCGCCATGGCTCTCAATCCTCAATTACGGCAGAATGTCTGCTAGATGGGGAGCAGTGCGTTTAAATTGCTAGCAAGGTGGTTCAATGTACAGCCACGGTTCAGAACCATTCGTCGATATTAATCGATCAAAGGGAGAGACAATGACAAGCAATAAAAGTCCAGGTGCAGTAAATTCTGAATCCCAACATAACCCCCGGACCTGGGTCCCATTCCTCACATGAACAGATGTAGTCCTTTCTCAGATAAGGTGGAATTGCTGTAATTAAGTAGTACCTCCTTCTTTCTTGATGGGAAAAAGGAATCATAAAAGCCTGCTCAATAAAGCAATGTAGTAGACTAGGAGGCTGGGTGAGAGAACATGTACAAGGTCTTTTCTTCTTCCAAAGACCTGTGATTACAGAGAATCTTACGCTTATGCTAACTATCAATCAGAAGATGAATTAACTATCTTTTTTACCTCAGTTCCTTACTTTGCATTTACAGTAGAACCTCCATGTTTCTCTCTTCAGTGCTCTGGAAGCCAGATAATTATTTGAAACCCCCTGCAGTCCCAAAGCCATCTCTGCACAAAGATTTAATGCCTGAGTTCTACAGTGAGATTTCTGATTACACAGACTTCATTATCTTTATGAAACAAGCAACAATCCATTTACTGACGTACAGGAAAGTTTTATCATAGACTGTTGAGTCTGAACTACCATTGGCAAAACAAAGGGATAAAACATATTGTGTGATTTACTTTTCTTGATTTTTTCTGTCTGTTTTCCTACCCACTCATCTGCAAAATTTGGTAATTCACAATGGGGCTCTCTGTCATTAGTCTGAATTAGTAAGTTTCTACTGTATTTTAGAAATCAAATTGAAGTCCTCAGGAGGTTGAAAAGCTTGAAATTATCTAAATGATTTTCATTATTGGAGCTCAGATTTTATTAAACATGTTATTACTTTTCAGAAATAATGAACAATAATGTAATAATTAATAATCAAACATCAAGGGGTACTTTATTTCACACTACAAAATTAAAAGGCTAATGATCAGCAGCGTGGCTGCGGAGTCTAGGCTCTGGTTTCTGTACTCTGCCGTCGGTGGAGAGATGGGGCTGAGTTAACTGCCAGGCAGGCTCGCTGCTCTCCCTCATCCTGCAGCCTGTCTGCACTGATGCCCTAGCACCTTGTGTCTATTGGGTCCCAACACGGGCTTTTAACTGTGAAATAGAAGTGTTAACAATGTTCATAGTATTTAATGGTAAGATAATGCCAGCATTCCCTTTTAAATGCTCTCCAAACCATCCCAGAAGATATGAAGAAGCTTATATGGGAATTCATGCCTTTTTCTTTCCCTTCCTATCCATCCAATACCATTTCCCTTCCATACTCTTCCATGAGCGAACTTAAAGTTAAAGAATGAATTTGTGAAACAGTGAGGATGTGTGAAACCCATTTTCTTCTCCTTTTCCATTGCTCAGCATCCCTGAAGCCACTATAGTATAGAAGTCTGCCTCTTTCTCCATAGAAAACTTTTCCATAGCAATGCAGTAACTCTCTGAAGCATTCGTGTTCCTGTTATGACATGAGAGACTGTATTTGAACTTCGGGGGGCGGGCAGTAGGAGAAATAGTGATGCAGGGTAAAGTGACACATACACAAAAATCTACAGCTTCTTGCTTACTCACTTAGCACTTCAGAGATCAGAAAAAGGGTATGAGTTTGGGCTCATAACCTTCCCTAAAAGTGTTTTGGATTTCCTTTTCACTCCCCTGCTGAAATCAGGATGAATTATTTTAAACTGTTTTAAATTTTCTTAATTCGCCAATTATTCTAGGTATTGTCTCAGTCTGAGTCAGTCTCCTCTTCTCCATCCCTCCTTTTTGCATCACCTCCCCGCCTTGCTATTTCAGCCTCATCAGGTTTCATACTGTGACTCTTCCTCCAGGAAGCCAAGCCCGGGCAGGAGCCCCTTCTTAGTGCACATTTCCCAGTGGTACTTAATGTGTTGTGCTGTTTTGATGGTATCCTCCTCCATGTGGACCGTACACACTGAGGGCAGGAGCCATATTTGCTTGTTCATCTTTAGCCCTAGTACCCAGCTTAATATTCGTTAATTTTGTTTTAATAAGAGTGGGTGGATGAACAGATGGATGACGGTGATGCAGGGAAAACTTGCATGATTCCCTGTTCACACCACTACCCCTGCAGCCCTTCTCCTCCTGATGGAACCCTCTGACAGTGTCCTCCACTTGCCATATCTTAATTCAGAGAGTTTTCTATATTAAGCAAAACCTTTATATTTTAGAGCACTCAAGGATGGGGAGGAAAAGCGTGTACAGAAATAGAAAGAATCTGTCCAATAGGAGATTGTGGTAGAATTCATGGGCTGCTCTGTAAAATGGAGAGCAAGACATGAGCCAGATGTGAGTATCAAATGCCAAAAAATGATATTGGCGCAGGGAAGGGAAAAAGGAAAAGAAGGGGAGCAAGCCCATGGAATTAGGGAATCAAGAAAAATCAGTAAATTGGTAAATTGGCACTTGTGGATATAAAAAGTGATCAAATGCAAAATTATATATTAAAAATTTTGATTGGCTATGTGACTGTAACACAAATTATATTCACTTCCATAAATTGCTTACAAATTTTGTCTAAACATGATGCAGTAAAAGAATAATTTTATTTATCACAATGTGCAAGTCAATGTTTATCCTTGTGGTCAGCCTTTCCTATTAGAATGGCAAACCCAACACATACATGTTTTTCTTCAATTATCTGTAAATTTAGCTTGGTCAGCTCTAAGAACTTTAAGAATCGATGGATAACTCTGTGACTATCTATGCACCTGTTGAATTTTGCAAGTCATTAAATGTTTTAAATAACAGAAATTAGCTTTATCTAAGTGGTTTACTCATTTAAGAATAAAGTAGTAGCAACTAACAAGTCTTTTCTGTTTGGACTTACCTTTACTTCACCTAAATTTAATTCAACCAAAATTGAATGAGCACTTCTCATGTAATGAACTATAGAAATGGCAAAGAGATAACTTTTGTTGGGTCTCCTATCCCAGCTAGATCTTTAAGGAAAACCAAGCCCAAAATTAGCTAGAGCCAATCACATAACCAAAGAAATTATCAACCCATCATCAACCTCAACCCATTATCCCTATACTAGATCTAAAGCATCCCTGTCTCAGCTTCTACCTTTACAGTAATAAAAGTCATGGGCATTTGGTATGGGAAGAAGGTGCCTGAATCATGAGTAGTACTTAATAGGTTCTCAACCAAATGCAACCAAACTGTTAGTCATTCCCAATAATGGAAGGCAAAAGGGCACAAGTATTAAAATTCTCAGGTAGTTCGAAGTCCTTCCTTAAGTACATTACTACTGAGCATGAGTGGATCTTAAAGATATCTAACTAAATTACTAGATCCTCTCATATTAAGTATTAGGAAACTATGATCTGAAGAACTCAAGTGAATTGTCAAAGGTCATGGAAGCAGCTGGTGGTGGTCAAGAACAATACTCAAGTCTCCAGACACATAGCCCAGTGACCTTTCTCTGCCTGGATTTTTCAACATTAAAATTTATAGTTTCACCAAAACTTCAAGCAGAGAGATTTGCCAGCCACGTAAATACTCCCTCTCTATGGGTCTTCAACTGATTTGAAGGAAAGAAGATAAAACAGATGAAAATATCAAATAAACCTCAAAATTTTATAAGAGAACAACTAGTTCATCAACACTGGCCTACAGGTCAGACTTTAATCTTCCAAATATAGACAGTATTACAATAAAACTTTAATCCTTGGAGTCTGTGACTTTTGGGGTGATTGGCTCTCCTCTGATATATCAATTTGGGTTAAATATTCAAGTGCATTTGAAATGCTGGCTGTTTGATTATGATGCTATAGTGAAAATATAAATAATAACTTAGTTTTATGGTGCTAATTACAGAAGCCAGACTGTATAATCAGTGCATAATTTGATCTAGAAATCCTCCAATGAACTGTGTACCCTCTGTCTAGACACTTTATTAAATGTCAGCAAAATCCTAGACACCTGAAACCTTAGGGGCTTTTGATTATGTCAGGTAGGGTAAAATAGATCTCTTTTCTTTATTTTAGGTAGGAAAAAATGGTCACCAAATGAGGTTAATATCAGATAACATGACATGATAGTTGTCATTAGTATTGAATGGTGGCAATGTTAGATAAATTCCTTGTTAATCCCGTCTACATAGAGGAAAATTATTTTAAAAGATGGCTGAAATACAGTGAGACAAATTTTTGGTTCATGTGGAGAACACAATTCCTCCTTACAAGAACCACTCAACAATATAAGTGACCAGCCACAAGAATCTGTGAGCAACTGGTCACCGCTGAAGCAGAAGCAGACTGGATGACCATCTGTCAGGGTGGTGTAAACGGGACTCCTGCGTTGGGTGGTGGGCTTGGACAGGATGACCTCCTTTTCAATAATGTCCTTTTAATAGCAGGCATTATACAATTCAGATTTTATAAACTAATTTTAGTACAGTTTGAAGTATTCATTTGAATCAACTAATACTAAGTATCTAAATTTGGACTTTGCTAGACCCTGTACAGAGAGAACTTCAGAGATGTACGCCTAGTCTTTACAAACGTAAATACATGCACACAAGCAAGGAGCTAGGTGTGATTCACATGGTATGCTTTTGGAGATGATCTGAAGGAGAAGTCAAGAAAATGCTGAGTATTTAAAGCAGGGGGGCAAGCCAAAGGGCATACAAGTAGAAACATCAATGCCGTGTTGAATAAATCTGTCCTGTTGCACAATATTTCCTAGCACTGGTTTGGTCTGCAGGCCAAGAAACACAGGATCATATTTAGTTGCTATAATGAACATATGTTTTGAAAAACTATATAAGTAAAATCTCAGGGCTAGAACACACTCTAGAATCCCATCATTTTTCTCTATAGATGAGAAGATTGAGATCCAAGAAGGTGATTAACTTCTCTCCAGCTCCTGGAATTATCATGGTGCTGAGGGATGGGGCACTGTTTCTAGCTAAACTAATTAACTTATGTAAGGGATGATGTCTTCAGACATAAGACAATGGCATTAAATGGTTCTGAAGAAGGAAAATCAAACAAATGACTCGGCACATATAAAATACTTCCAAATTAAAACATAACAAAAATCATGTCAGTGCACATGACTCATAAGAAAGAAGAAAATATTATTGAGCTGCCTGATAAGAAAAGTCACTGACTCAATACAGAAGAGGAAATCAAACAAAAAGAGGTCGTAGATTTTTTTCATGTTAGAACTACTTCTCTTGTTTTTCTCTTTTTATTAACTCTTTGTGAGGTCTTTCCCTAGAGTCTAATATAAATGGTGTTCCTGAGCCAAGAATGAAATCTAACATACATGATTGAAATAAGATACTGAGAATGGTTAAAATGATATTTAAGGAAAAAATTCCGTTAGCATATTGATATTCACCTTGACCCTTTACACACACACACAGGCTGGAGTTTTATCTGAAAATGAAATAGACTCATCATAATATAGACTCTATAAAGGCAAAGGCTATTTCTGGCCTGTGGCCTTTAAGCTGTCTGCCCTGCCAGGTGTTATACGTGTAATATATGCTTAACAAACACTCACATATGAAAAGTATGATGATGATAACAACCTTTGCCAAATGCCAATTACAGGACGTCCAGTCAAAGCTTCATGGGTCAATACATCGGCAGAAAGGAAGCAGTAAATGGAATTAAAATAATGTATCTGTTTGTTCATTGTTAATGGCTGCTATGAATTTGAATTAGGCAAGTAATTGCTTCCCTGATATGAGAGCAAAATGCCAAGGTAAAGACTGTAATTAACATTTAGAAGGAATGTAGGCCTGGAGTATGGGGACACCTTTAAAAAGAAATCTCCAGTTTCCTCTGTCCCTCTTCCAAATCTCTTCCTAATTTCTGAGCCTTCTTTGCTCTTAAAATTGTTTTTCTTATTTTTTATCCCTCTCCTCCCCTCACTTTCAGCTATTATCTCCAATTTTGAAGCCAGCAAAATTCCTGTGTTTAAAGAATGCTACTTTTTTTTCTGAAAAAAAGTTAGGAAATAGGACATGTTAAAAATTTCAACTAAGTAAATTTGAAGATCTAATTGCTTTATTCAGTGATTCATGAGTCCGGCAGTAACCCCTCCAGCAAATATAGAGGAGCTCCCAAGAGCTGTTGAAACAGAAAGGCTTTTTTTAAAGATAGAAAAGGGGTGGGCCAAGGAAGTTTTCTAGCAAAAAGTGGACTGCTTCAGGCTTATGTCACTTTCCTATAAGGGATAGAAGGTGCCAATCAGGCAGATCCCCTCACCTCTGCCGACCAGCCAACTGCAGATTGACTGGTTAAAGTTCACAATCCCAGGAGATGCTGGAACTGCAGTTTTGTTAGGTTTTAAGTCTTAGTTTGCTGATGTGAGGCTTAGCACCAGTAACTCCATTTTGGGCCTACTGCTTCTTTATTAACTGCCCCCACCAACAATAATAAGAGTCCTGATGAGGAGACTGTGGAAAGCCCTAAGAGATGCTCAGTTTTTAAAATAAGACTTAGCCATGGCTGGTGTAGCTCAGTGGATTGAGCATAGGCCTGCGAACCAAACAACCGTGGTTCAATTCCCAGTCAGGGCACAAGCCTGGGTTACAGGCCAGTTCCCAGCAGGGGACTCATGAGAGGCAACCATACATTGATATTTCTCTCCCTCACTCCTTCTCTTCCCCTCTAAAGATAAATAGATAAAATCTTTAAAAATGTTTTAAAAATTAAAAAAATAAAATAAGACTTAATATCCAAACTCCTCTGTATTCAAGGAGACAAGTTTCTTTTGGTCATATCTGATCACTGCTTAACAGAGAAGGCAAGAATGTAGCTGACAATCTTATGGCCAAAGGAAACCAATCAATGTAGTTATATCCATCAAGATATAAATAATCGTGCTTATAATAAAGTTTTGAAATTAAGCACTCCACTTTTCTGATTCCCATCAGTTGGGATCTGTGACCTCTTACACCTTTTAGTGGTTTAGAATGTGATTGCTTGATATATGTTAGAACATCCTCAATTCCTCTTCAAACCACAGGATTCTAGAAGAAAGAGCAGTATCCCCAAGGGAAGAAGGAGGCTTGGGGTCTGGGTGAATTACACAGCTATGAGTATTTGCTCTGTTCACTCTTTCCCTCATGGGTCCTAGCTCTGGCCTGAATTCTATCCTGTGACGATGTTTTGACTGAGGACTTCACAATCTAGTCATGGAAACCCACAAAGTCCCACCTGCCACTTTGAAATGACTCAAACTCCTGTAGCACTAAAAGAATATTTTTAATAGAAAATAGAAAACAGTTTTCCTCTCTAGGATATGGGGCAGGAATAGTACATTTGAAATAGAATAATGGGTGGAAAAATGCATTTCTCAAAGTAAAATCTTCAAGCATGTTGAAGTTATTAAAACAATAAAGTGGAGTATAGAAATAGATTTGAAAAAGACTCCATTGTCTGGGGCTAATTAGTGTCCCAGGCAATAATGTTCGAAGACCAGCATTTCATATCTAAGTAGAAATAATTACAGGGAACCAGCAAGCACAGTTTAATCAGTGCGTATCACTTTTGGAAATGGGAGGGAGGTGGGGAGCACTGGGCAGGTGGACTGGGCTGGGACTAAAAGACAGAAAACTGTACTTGAACAACAACTAAAATAATTTTTTTTAAAAAGAAAAACTTAAAAAAAAAGAAGTATGTACTAAGGATATGCTGAATGTATAGCACGGTTTTATAAAGCATAAACAAGCCTAGCAGAAGTATGTTTTTGATCTTATAATATAATTAAGAAAAGAATTGCTTCGTTGAAAATCAAATGCATTGGATACCCACTATCTGGTGAGCTTCAAATCTGAATTTTGGGGGGTTTTTTGTTTGTTTCTTTCTTTCTTGGAATGACTTTGAAATGCCAAATTTTGTCTCAGGAGCAGTAGGGGGGTTTTATTTGCAATATTCAAGGCACAAAAACTTCACAAGAAATGCTAAGCTGCATTAATGGAATCAGTGGAGAGCTGTGGGCGTTTTTGTGCACTTCTGATGGAACTCCATTAGAAGGTATTCCTTTCTCATTTTCTTCCTTCAAAGTGAAACCAATGGCACAAATTGGAGATATTGATATTGTTATATACAGGTATAACAGTCAGGAAAATAAACTAACAGGATTGTACTTTTAATCCATTCTAAAATTAAAACTAATGCTTGTTAGTTTTCTTCATATAGTTAGTTCAAGAGTTTTTCAACCTTGACATTATTAGCACTTTTTGTTGTTGGGGACTGTCCTGTGGGCTGTAGGGTATTTAACAGTATCCTGGGCCTCTGCCTTCCAAATGCGACAGCAGCCCCTCTGGTGACAAGCAAACTGCCTCTGTCTGCAGACATTGCCAAGTGTCCTCCAGGGAGCACCACTCCCACCCCCATTAAGAACCCCTGCTATGTAATGATGTCTAATTGTGTGAGTTGCTATTGTACATATGAGAAAATTTTGAATTCATTGCATCATGGTTGCTATAAGTTTAAGCAAGAAATTGCGTAGACAGGGAGCCCTAGCTTAATGGAATGCATAGTGTTATTGACTCACAGGTGACTTGTCCTAAAGAAACGATGGAGGGCCTTGAGTGTACTGGCCCCAGTTGCCTTTCTGAGTAACAGGATAGCATCTCCTGCCGGACCCAACCCATTCCCCTCCTAAACTTCCCTGAGCAGACACACCCCAGAGCAGTCTCTCCAGTTTGTGGGTTAGTTATAATGACTGGGATTAGTTATAATGACTGACCATTCTATCATGAGAATAAAGGAGAAAACGAATGTCTTTATTCTACTACCAGTTTACCTGATGGGAGGATGCCAACCTGTTCACCTCTGAGTTTGCAAGGAAGGGGATACAATAGGTGCACTGAACTTTAGCAGGCCTCAGCTTTTCAAGGTCTTCATTTTCCTGTTTATAAAACAGATTGGTGGCCCTTGACTCTCTGACTTTTGTCATCTCAAATGATTTTAGCATATCTCTAGAGTTTTGTGAAATTTATCAGAGATTGGTAGGCTATAACCACAAAAAACTGGAATCTACCATGACAGGGAAAGTGTGATGCTTTCTGGTGGCAAATCTACTCAGGCTTATGTTATAGATCACACCCTAGATAATCCATTAGATGAGATTTGCATCTTACAAGATACAAGAATTTTCAGAGTGTACCATTCTTACTTTCTGTTACAGTTAACACTTGTCATGATTGAGTATACTCTTCTTCTCTAATCATTTTATTTTCGTGGCTTCCATGATGTACACTTGCCTGGTTTCACTTCTACACCAGAGGCCCTTTTCTCCTAAGCTCCTTGACTGGATCCTTCTTTCTACAAAACCTATAAATATTTCAGGGTTCTCAGGACTCTGTCCTCAGGCCTCCTCTCCTATACCCACTCCTCCTGTGTGATCTCATCCACTCCCATGATTTCAAATGCAATCCGTATAGCAGGGATTTATTTCCCCAGCCTACACCACTCACTGAAGTCTGCCCTCTTTTATCCAACTCCTACTTGGCATCTTCATCTAAATACCTAGTGGGCATCTTCAACTTAGCAGAGTGAAGGTACCGCCGTTAATATTTCATATTCATTT